>SMLS01028960.1:0-11161 GCA_004785975.1 Popillia japonica | reverse complement strand
TCGAGTATCTCCGTATACATATTTTATTGTTTAAATTAAGCGATTAAATAGGATATGTTATATGGCCACCGCCTTCATCTCTACAGTATACAGTATATTTTTCGCATAAGAGAATTAGTAGCATTTTCGAGGATCCATGGTGAATTTTTAATTTATCCGAACTTAGTGATTCTTTGTCATTAAGATCAAAAACAGGAGTTACGAAAACAGATTTTTTAAGTACGATCACCAAAAAATTCTCGCAGAAAAGCTGTTTTCATTGGTATATTATATACAGGGGCCCCATTTTAGAAGTAGCCTTCCTGTAATATCTATAATAATCATCATGCAATACCTGCATGTACAAATGGTGTCAATATTTCGTTTCAGTAACGCTCAGCGTTTAATATTCCTAAACGATAAAAGAAATTTGCAACTTTGTATTTTTAATCGACATAGCTTCAATATTTCCTGGCTGTTGGCCTACCACTGCCCTTTTTGCGATCCACACCACCTGTTTCCCTGAATAATTCGTCGACACAACGCTGAATACTTGTAGAAAATTGGTCATAAGGTATAGCAATATGTGCAAATTCTTCTAGAAATTTTGATCTGACAAAGTACACCAATTCACCATTAATTTTACTACCTTTTCTAAAATAAATTTCAACCGTGTGCTGTTTTTGTTGTTCGTTAAATATAAATGTTATTGTATAGTGGAAGGACTGGCTGTACGACTTTAAGGCCAAAAAAGGCAAGGAAACTATTGGGATAGGCATCCAAAAAATCAAACGATGAAAAAATCTCCATTTAATATTCTCAGCTTTCGGTAATTAGTTTTTACCTTCTTCAGAGAAAATTCTACAATAAATAAGTGAAAGGTGCACTAGGAAAAGCACTGAGAATTTAATATAAATTAGTAACAACTTACGTGGAGATAACGATCTAGATTCAAGCATATATTTTACACAACCAAGGACACACTACGAATTAATAAAATATTTGAAAATTTAAAAAAGGGATACTTTAATACTAGACTGTAAATATTCTGAAAAGTCGATTGATGATCGGTGATCTAATACAGATTAAAATTACCGCATTACCACATGTAAACAAAGATTTTAAGATTATGCGATGGACGATGTCAAACGAGGAGTAAGATCGTAACTTCTAAAAAATTTAGAGATTTTTTAAATCATCGTTTGATTTTTTGGCTGCCTATCATAAATGTTATTATTAACTCGCTAGTAAATTGTAGAGATACCTGTAATTCAAATTGACTATTTGACTTATGATAATTTATAAATGACACTTCGGAGATTAATCTATTCTCTAAACTCAGACGTGACTTGTAATGACAGAGATTATAAATCTGTCGTTCATGGCTTACCTAGGTGGCAATTTTGTGGCTGGCTTGATATAATTGTGTATAAATAGTAATTACTGAAGCTACATAAATAAATATTAATTTTCTCTGTTATACGGATTAAACATGGAAGCTGACCATTAGAGTTGACAATTAGCGCCAACAATAACAGATTTCTAGGATTCTAACTGTTGTAGTTTTCAAGTTCTGCTTATTAGAAACGTTCGAACTATTAGTGCTGTTTGCCAACTCTACCGATTATATATTTGTATTTCAATATAGTTTACGCAGGAGAACCTGAGCTATTGAAATCGTGTAGTCCCAATACAGGCCGTCCCATTACGGGCCGCGTTTGAAAACTACCTGAAACAGTGCCAATACAGGCCGCATCCCTTTTTGACCAAAAACCGAGGCTCATTACACATTTGCATATTTGCTATATTTAGCAAATGTGATTTATTTATATTTTAGACGATACTGAAACATGGTAGAATTGTAAATATAAATAATTATGTATGTATGTTATAATAAACTTTATAATAAATAATTACTCATAATTGATAGTTTTTATTGCCAATTTCTAGTCGCGGCCTGTAATGGCACCGTTCAATCCTACATTTACGGCATAAAAATTTCGCGGCCTGTAATGCTACTCGATTGCTCCGCGGCCTGTAATGGGATGGCCTGTAATGGGACTAAGTCATTGAAATAGGCAAGTGCAGATGAGTCACCTCGTTCGCATTGCATAGTATCGTATATTTGTATACTAAATAGGTTTTAAATTAGCCGAATATGCAGCAATTATTGTCGTTGCCGACAGCAAGGTATCTGTGTACGGCCTTGAATGCAGGAGAGGGTAGTATTAGCTTCGGGATACATCGTACCCTTAGACTGTGACAGGACTGTCCAACCAATAACATGGCTTAGTGTACCTCTTTGTTAATAAATCACAACAAATTTCACCACAAAAGTATAAGTACCATACATACACAGCAGAACGTAGTATCAACCTGATCAAAACGCATACAAACCGTGCGCAACGTGTCAAACTGTCGCTGTGACGTCACGCATAAAAGGCTTGCATGAAGGTTAGCAGATAAAAGGAACCTTCATTGAAGACGCAGGCTGCCACATATGCTACAATCTCAACGATGACAGAGGTTCCATCCAAATGCTTTGGTGGTACTAGACAAATCCATCAAGCCGCAAAACTTTTCACAGCCAGCTAATCTAAGGTCTAATATCTTCATCACGAAAACAAACCGGTAATTAACTTCGTAAACACCAGAGTTTATTCTAGTACTGGACGGAACATTTGTAATCTGTTTGCAGCTTTCGCACGAGACTGATGTTAAATCCAAGGCCTTCTTTCGTAATCGATTGAAAATTCAGTTTTCATCACGTTTTACACACTTCACTAGCGTAGAAATTGTTGAAAAGACTATTAAAAAATCTATTATCCTGTTTTTCAAGATCCTCCGTAACTTGATCTTCAACGGTCACTTTTATTTTTTTAGCTGACGCGCTACTTGTTGAAACTTGTTCGCTTTTACATTTTTGCGGAGGTACGATTTTTCTAGGTCGATATAATCTCGAACCAGATGCTTTTCTATCGGATCGTTTAACTTTTTTCGACATTTTAGCAGTAATTTAACTAAGGTGATGCAAAAATCGGCCCACGTCAGTTCGTTTGCTTGGTAGAATGTTTAATGATAAACTAAATTACATAGGTATTTCTCCAGTGTAGTAGTGCATACCAAAATTCAGTATTACTCTCATTGGCTTTGTTCATTACGCTAACCTTACTTTTTTTGTTCTTTCTCTATGCTCTATCGGTCTATATTTAATATTTACTTCCAATATTATTTCTATTCTGCCGAATTTATTTCACCTGACACTATGTTATGTTATTTATAAAAACATATAGTTTTATTATACAAGGTGGGGCAAAAGTCCCGCTACCATTTTGATTGCCTATAACTTTGTTCAAAGAAAAGATAAGTAAGTTTGGTTTTCATAAAAAGTTTATTTGGTCTTCACATTTTTTTTCGTTATGACTGGAAAATTATATCGGCTAAATGGTGACCGCGATTCGCTATGCAACTTTCGGCTCTTTTTAAGGCATTTTTCATGACATCCTGCAACAACTCAGGCTGAATTTCTTCAATTTCGTGACGAATATTGTCTTTAAGATGTTGAATCGTTTGAGGCTTATTCACATTAACTTTTGATTTTAAAAAACCCCATAAGAAAAAGTCTGGTGCTGTTAAATCTGGAGATCTGGCTGGCCATGCTAAATCGCCATTTAGCGAAATTAGTCTTCGTGGAAAAACGTCATTCAATAATTGAATTGTTGAACGGGCTGTGTGTGCTGTGGCCCCATCTTGCTGAAACCACATATCCTCTAGTCCTTGCTGTTCCATGTCAGACACAAGAAAATTTCGAATCATGTTCTGGTACCGTTCAGCATTAACAGTAACTTGAACACATCGGTCATTTTCAAAAAAAGAGGGACCAATAATGTTTCCAGCATGAATACCACACCATACAGTTGTTTTTAGGGGATGCAATGATGTTTCATGAATTAATTGGGAATTGTGTGTTCCCCAAAACCGACTGTTCTGTTTATTGACGTAGCCATTGAGAAGAAAATGGGTATCATCGCTCATTATCAATTTAGACGAAAAATCTGCAATTTCATCAGACATTACTGTACCCAACTCGTTGATCATGATCTCTCGGTAGCAATTTATGGACTAATTGAATTTTGTACGGGAACATTTTCAAATCAGTTTTCAAAATTCGCCTTAAACTGCGTGCAGAAATGTGTAACTGGGAACCACGTCTCCGAATTGATGTTTCTGGAGACTCTGCAACACTATCGCGCACCAAAGCCACATTTTCAGCGTTACCAGACGTCCGTTGTCTTCCAGAACGAGGTCTATCTACTGTAGTACCGTACTGTCGAAAATTCGCATGTAAACGATAAATTGTGGTTTTGTGAGGCACTGGACGATTAGGATATTTTTGCCGAAATTTCCGTCGAGTGGCACTAATGGAACGATTATTTTCAATAAATATTAGTCACTATTTTTGCTCGTTCTTGTGGCGTATATTTATCCATTATAAAATTTGGGCGTCTACACAACACAATGGTTAAAGCGAAACTGAGCTAAACGTCACATATCCAAGATGGCGCGCAATCAAAATGGTAGCGGGACTCTTGCCCCACCCGTTATTACTTTTATTAACATATCTCTGACATTCATTACATAGGTGACTAACTCATAATCTTGTGGCACACACAGTGTTGCCATACAACAGTTTCAGTTACCAATGCACTTGTTGCCTGCACTTCCGCTTCTAAATCCATTCCAAAATGTACAAGCCCGTGATATTTATGGCCATCCCACTCAAGTAATTGACAAATGCTCATTTTCATCCAATACTACATTCACAATAACATCTTTTTCAGCAGATTTTATTTTAATAGCATCGAATGCTTCTTTGGTAAACCAAGCGTTGCAATTACTGCATACCATTTCAGGATTGTTGATGGATGCGGTAAAAGATGATTAAAATGTTGTCTTACACATTCATATCTATGCTCTCGGAGAATAAAAAAGGCATTAAAGCAAAAGTTCTGATTTCAGGCGTATACTTCGTATTTCTTGATTTCAATTGTCTGCTAATCATTTCTTTCAATGATTCCGGCATTCCATTCTGTAAAAGGAAATAATTATTATAAAGTAGAAATGCGAAAAATTATGGCAATAATATTCATAAAGTTGGGTTCCACTATCCTCTCTCTTTACCCATGCCAAAAAATTGAAGATTGATTGGTATTATTGTTACTCTCCAGCACATGCAAGCAAATCCATTCAATACAATATAATTTACTACATACCTCCCTCGTCAAACTAACAATTTACTCTAGAAGAAATAGTAAGTAGTAAATAGCTTATTATCTCTTTACAAGTGCTAAGTAAGGAGTAGCCAATCATTTCAACAGTTAATACGACTGATCACTATAACCTCTTAGATTATAAGTTATCAAAAACTTTCATGTATTTCTATTTCCTTTCCAAATTTCCTGTATATCTGAAAGTCAGAGACACAAAATACAAGTTTAGCACTTTCATGCGCATCTTTTAAATTTTAGTCATTATTATGAAATATTAAATTAAGAGAATGAAATAAGTATCACGTTTTAAATACCTGTGAATTATATATTAAGAAATACTATTCTCCTACTGTTTTCAAGAAAGTTATCTCATATTCTTGACCAGGCAATTTCTTAATTATTCTACCAACGTAATGGTATATCGTCGTTGTGGTAGTAAAATTTGCCAAATAAAAATTGCCTAGTTTTAGCTACTCATCAGGGTCAAGATCTTCTTCATTGAAATCACTTGGCAGGTCTTCCTCCTTCGTGTCAGATGAAGAGATATCTTTCTTAATGCGTCTTCTTGTGAGGGTGGTGTTTTTCTGACTTTTTAACACTGTCGTTTGATTCTTTGATTCTTCGCGTTAGACCCATTATACACGTCGTCGTACACACTACATACTAGTAAGTACGTGGTAGTGAAAAAAATAATTAAAACATTTTACTTAAATAGAATTTTATCATAAAAAAATCGTGTCAAATGGCCTCATTTGGCTCTAATAGTGTCTTTAAATACATGCAAAAAAATCTTTTCCTAGGGCACCTGGTGATAAGCGACACGACATCTGGTGTCAACTTTAAGAACTTAAGGTGAGGAGATAGATTGAAGATATGCACGCTCATTTGCATTAGACATTGGGCGTGTTCAGGGACAGCAAGCTAAGAGGGCCAAGTGTTAGCAACTTATTGTTCCCTAAACGGGAGGCTGACTTTCAGCAGAACCACCCCAAAGCCATCTATTAATCTGTGAGAGCTGTACTGTCCTCTCAACAGATTTTATTTTGCAATTTGAAAGGTTCTGGGCTGAACTTAAATTCTTCACATTGAATTTAGTATATTATGTAAGATTTGTATTGTTTATCTGTTTAGTTCAGTTTAGTTATTTGTAATAGCGACTATGGAGGATGTAAATGTTGTGGACTATTTATGTATTCAATGAAGATTTTGATTTTAATGGTGTAATTCAAGTGGTGGCTGAAAATGCACACTCTAAAACACAGACCACTTTTAAAACTAACCACAGCATACATGTACTTTAACCTAACTGTTTACACAATTCACCTGTCAGGTTATGTTTGTATGACGATAATACGACCATTTATCTCGTTTGGATCTCCACTTATTGCACTAGTTTGCAAGCACAATGCAAAAATTAAAACTGCAGTCATTTCTTTATGTGACACACCACATAGTAGGTTTGTTTGTTTGTCTGGTCTTATTTCTTCCGAGTGACGTAACTAAAGCCTATTAGAACTTCTTGGAGGTATTTAAAATAATCGAGAACAGTGTTACTAACAAACACAAACATAACCTCTGACTATTGTGCTCTGGCGTGACACATGTGATGACTTTTTCTCAAGTTAGTTGTTAGTTCTCAAGTTAGTGATGGAATCAAAAAATGTTGTGCTACTTTTAGAAGATGACGACTTCACAGAAAAGTTTTTTGATTCTAGTAGCAGCAGTGAAGATGACATAGAAGAAGCAGCTGAAATAATATTAAAGAAGCACCACACAAGCGAAAGAGTGTGAATCAGGAATCAAACATTATAATTTTGTTTAAAAATAGGTCATACACAACTACTCAGATGCTGAATTCATAAAACACTTTCGGTTAAATAGATCAGTAGTACAAGAACTGATTGGACGTTACACAAAATCACTTACCTACTTGAATCTGATTAAACAATGTAAGTTATTCCTTTTTAGCACAAGCAAGTCCTAACATTTTTTTATAGCAAATTCACGCTCTTTTATTATAACACCAGAAAGAACTATATTAGCGTTTCTTTGGTATGCTGGACACCATAGTGCCTCCTTCAGAGATGTAGCAGATAGATTTGACTTATCACTACAAACATTACATGACATAATTCGTAGAGTATGTGAATTTCTTGAAACTCTTGCTTCAAGTATTATAAAATGGCCTTCTGACATAAGACAAACAGAAACAAAAGCCTTTTTTCAACAGAAAAAAGGATTTCCCAATGTCATAGATAAGTATATAATTATTTTGGTTATGCTAAAATAGTTATAAAACTATTATTTATATTGTCTACATTTACGATAATTTTCAAGCTGCATAGATGGCACGCACATCAAAATAGATAAGCCTACTGAGCGACACACAGACTACTGTAATAGAAAAGGATATTACTCTATAATTGTACAAGGAGTTTGTGATGAAAGGAAAAAAATTATTAATATATTTATAGGATTTCCTGGATCCACTCATGATGCTCGAGTGTTTAAAAATTCTACTTTATATGAAAAGCTTCAGAATTCAATTAATGGTAGAAGATTAAATATCACAACTTTAATTTAATAGTAATTGTTTGATTTCAGATTTCTATATTTTAGGGGATTCTGCCTATCCTATTCTACCATATTTAATGATACCATATAAAGACATTGGCCATTTAAGACCAGCTCAAAAACACTTTAACAAAAAAATAAGTTCAGCTCGTGTTTTTATTGAACATACATTTGGGATACTTAAACAAAGATTCAGGCAACTTTTTCACGTTAAATTGCAGGGCCATGAACGAATTTGTAAATTTATACATGCTTGTTGCATCTTGCATAATATAGGCAATGAATCAGATTTGGAAATATTTCAAGTAGAAGATACACCACTCGATGAACAACCAGGGAATAATGAATCAACTGTTATTCATTCAGCTGCTGGCAGTGATATCCGAAACCAACTATGCCAAACATTATATACATCATCTTTATAAATGAATATTGTTATATTATCTACTTTTGTATAACACTGTATCTTTTACTTTTGTATGATATTGTATATGTATGTCGGTAACTTAGGGAAGAACAGTAGCGATAGAAGGGGGAAGTATGTAACACGTTTTTATGTTATGTTATATTATGTAGAGGTTTAAGAATAAATTGTTAGTCACTTACCTGCGTTACTTATCTGCGAACCTAAACCTTACTACGGATACAACAATTGGCGACGAGGATGAGTACGGAAATGGAGCAATTAACGTTACCATCGTTTAATTGCAATGAGGACACAGCCAGATATTAAAAATCACATACGAAAGCAGAATTTACTGTTATATGTAGCTGGTAGTCAGGTACAAGATATATTTTTTACACTTCCTGCTTCTGAAGATACCACATCCGAAGATCTATACAAGGTAACGATGGATGCACTAGATGCGTATTTCTCACCTAAAATAAATACTGCTTATGAAAGATATATATTCAGAACTCTTAAACAAGAGCCAAATAAGACGGTTGAACAGTTTATTACAAGATTGAAGGAGCAAAGCAAATTGTGTAATTACCAAGATGTAGATGATCAAATTCGGGACCAAGTAATTGAAAAATGCCGTTCTTCACAATTACGTAGGAAGCTACTAGAGAAAGGTGATATTAAATTAAAGGAAGTGAGCGAAACTGCCAGAGCATATGAAGCTGCGGAGGTACAGTGGAGCCAGATGGAAGGCGTGAGCAAGTCAGTGACAAGTACAGTGAATGCAGTTACCCATAAAGATAAGAAGAAAATCCAAACGCAGCACAAGGAGACCAGCGAGAAGAAAATAAATAATCAAAGGAAATGTTTCCGATGGGGAAGTGACAATCATTTAGCAAATAAGTGCAAGTATGTAAAAACTAAATGTCATCTTTGTGCAAAGTCAGGACATTTAATGAATATGTGTTTATCTAAGAAAGCAAATGTTAAAAATCAAATTTCTACTGTTTCAGATGTAGGTGGAGCTTCTGTAAATGCAGGGGAGGAAGTGGTACATTTATACCAATTGAATGCTAGCGTTGGCGAACCTGAGTTGCGAAAGAAATTTTGGTGTACAGCAGTGGTGGAAGGTATTCGAATCAAGTTTGAGTTGGATACAGGGGCAGCCGTTACTTTAATGAGAATGAAGGATTTTAAAAACTACTTTCCTAATGTCAAGGTGATTTCTCAGGTAATACAATTAACTACTTACTGTGGGACAAAATTAGATGTTTTTGGCTATGCTACTGTTAATGTTACTTACAAGTTCAAATTACACCCTCTATGTTTATACGTAGTAAATTCAGACAACCACCCACTACTGGGGCGTGAATGGATACGTAAGCTTAATTTAGATCTTACTCTTCCAGTGGAAATAAATAAGTTGAGTATGTGTAATGAAAAGTCTAACAATATTGATGTAGTTCTTTCTGAATACAAACCATTATTTGAAAAAAATATTGGGAAGATAGAGGGAATACAAGCTCAGTTAAGACTCAAACCTAAGGCAAAGCCTGTTTTTGTAAAGAGTAGACCAGTTCCGTTTGCATTACAAGAAAGGGTAAAGGAGGAACTGAAGTCATTGCAAAAGCAAGGGATATTAGAACCTGTGAACGCCAGTACGTGGGCGACAGCCATTGTACCTGTCGTGAAAGCAACGGCTCAATTCGAATTTGCGGCGACTATAAGCCTACATTAAATCCAAATTTGGTTGTGGATGACTATCCATTACCGACGGTAGACGAGTTATTTGCAAATATGGCAGGTGGGGAAAAATTTACGAAAATCGATGTGCAGCAAGCGTATTTACATTTAGAGCTTCATCCGAACGATAGGGAGTATCTCACATTGAACACCAGTTTAGGGTTACTTCAACCAACGCGATTAATGTATGGCGTGGCATCAGGACCCCCCATATGGCAAAAAACGATGGAAGTAATGTTACAGGGGATAGAAGGTGTTGCAATATTTTTTGATGATGCAGGGATTACAGGGCTTGATGATGCTACGCATATTAAGCGAATCATTCAAGTTCTAGACAGATTTCTCAAATATAATGTTAAGGTTAACTTTGAGAAATCACAGTTTTTGGCAGACGAAATAGAGTACTGCGGGTACAAGATTACAAGAGATGGTATACAAAAATCACCTTCTAAAGTAGAAGCGCTTGAAGCTATTCCCAGACCCCGGGACAAGAAAGATTGTGTACATTTTTAGGATTGATAAATTATTACGGCCGTTTTATTAAAAATCTTAGCACGAAAGCTTATCCGTTATACAATTTAATACGAGAAAATACATCATGGTTTTGGGATAACAGGTGTGAAAAAGCTTTTAGACAAATAAAAGAGGACATGAATTCAGATCAAGTCTTAATGCTATATAATCCTAAATTGCCTCTCATACTTGCAACAGATAGTAGTCAAGTAGCAGTTGGAGCGGTGTTATCCCATCTCTTGCCGGATGGGACGGAAAGACCGATGCAATTCGCGTCTCAAACGCTTACAGAAACTCAACAAAAGTATTCTAGTATAGACAGAGAAGCATACGCTATTATTTTCGGCGTACGCAAGTTTTACCAGTACCTGTTCGGGACACATTTTACATTGGTTACGGATCATAAACCTTTATTGCAAATTTTCGGACCACATAAAGGTTTACCAATATATTCCGCGTCACGAATGCAACATTATGCGATGTATCTGCAAGCCTTCAATTACGAAATTAGATATAAAAATACTACTTCGCATGCAAATGCAGATGCGTTATCACGGTTAATTCTAGGGAAAACCACACAGCACTCAGCACTTGATGAAACCGATCTTTTTAACATAAATCAGATACAAACGCTGCCTTTAACGGTAAGAGGACTTGCACACGCTACCGAAACAGATCC
>SMLS01028928.1:0-19519 GCA_004785975.1 Popillia japonica | reverse complement strand
TTTTTTTTCGTACTCTTTATCCTGTTCATCGTGAATATGACAAAATGGTTAGAATATGGTTCGTAAGTTTCAAACTAAAGTCTACAATGAAGTACTGCTATAACTTATAACAAACAAACTTGTGAGTAATATTAAAGAAGAAATTCATGAATCTTGGCAATTTACAGAACTGAGTGCCTTCTTACTTACAATTTCTCGTTCAGTTTTTTACGCGGTTGTTACTGAAATTTAAAACTTATGGAAGACTATATATAAAGCATGAGATGGCTTACATTTTTATAGGAGTCGGTGTTGAAGGTGAAGATTTCCGAGGGCATATTGTTAGTGGTGATGAGACTTGAGCTGCTTATGTCAACGTTGGGATGAAAAGGTAGTTAATACAGTGGACGGAGACCCTAATTTGCTTATGAGCAAACCTTTTTAAGGGGCTAAATTTTTTCCGGAGACAGATCATGGTCACCGTTTCTTAAGACAAAAAAGGTGTCCTTATTGTGACTTTATGAAATGAAGAATCATAATAAACACTGAAGACTAGGTACTGTGAATCTTTGAAGAAGTGATAACGTTCTCCCGCATACTATACACAGTGATATGAGCCTCCTTATTTCCTTTTCAAAATGTGAGTGCGAGAAGTAACAAATACATTTTTTGGGATAAATGTTCTTATTAAGATTCTAACCTTCCAAGTTTACTCCAAAATAATGAAAACGGAAAAACTTTTAGTTAAAAAAAATCGATTTTACGTCAATAGCTGCGTATTAGTTGTTATCGTAATTCTCTTTTGTCTATTAGTTTTGCAGTCTATTACTTTAATGAAAAAATATCAAGAGTATTTTCTGTATTTTTTAATACATATAACTACGGTTCTCGAAATAGTATGTGTCCATTTGTCACTGACAAGGTTTAATTAAGAGAATATGAATACACAACTAAAAGAAATTTGTTGGAATTCATTATCACCATTATTAGTTTAATTAGAGCAGCAAAATCTTAGTATCACAAAATGCATTGCAGTAAAAAATGCGTTATCCTAATAAAGTAAATAGATAACGCAAAAATATCTATCCAACTGACTGATACCACGTACAACAACATGGAAATTACCGCAAATTAGAAGGTATTCACACAGTAAAGCAATGCGCTTATTTGTATTAGAATGTTTGTTGGATCTAGGTGATGCAGCTATTGCGTAGGAGCGAGAAAATAATTCAGTTGCATAAATAATAAATTAACGAAAAATTAGAGAATTGACTACTAAACACTGTACAATAATTTTATATAATATGCAGAAGTATCATTGCACATTTCCAATAATTATAAACCTAAAATTTGGCGTATCCCAAAACGACAGGATAGAGAGTGTTTTCAGAACACAGAATTCTCTAAAACTGCATAGCCCAAACAAAGTTGCGTTAACTCACACTACGGTGCAGAGCCCTTAGTAATTATTGTGGTTACTCTTAGTACAGCTCTGAGTATATTAATGAAAACTGTACAAATTGGAAGAATACATAGAGATGGCAAAGCAATAATCTATTGTTTTCAGCTATTTGTAGACAGGTAGCGCTGCCTGATTTTAGCTGAACCTAAATAACTCCTCGGATAGCTGTCAGTACCAGCCACTAGAAGATGTTTAATATCTTACATGCGCTCAAAACAACATTCAACAGGCTAACGACAGAGATCTTTTGCAACAGTTCAGAGTGCGATAGCATATCGTGTTAACAAAAGTGTGCTTAAGCAACTTACCTCAACTTCGTCCAAATATATCTCGCTAAATTGAATGTAATGTGCTGGTATTTAAATTGGTCAGCGTGGTATAATATTTCCTAAAGAAAAAGATCGGTTTCTTATGGTTAATTAAATAGTTTTGAAATTAATCACGGGCCAAGGAAAACGGTTTTTGGTCTTCTTTTATAATCTGCAAGAGAAAAAAATTATTTATTATAAATGTAAGTCATAAGTGATATATTCTAAGATAGAAGTGATACTAAATAACGGGCTTGAAGTTTAAGAGGAGATAATACGGACTGAATAGATATATTGTGGTATTTATTAGTGAATGCGACAGATATAAACTAAATAGAGGAACTATAGCAAACAAAAAAGAAGTGTGCGGCACCAGTGACTACAGCAGGGTAATATATAATTACTAACTCGAAAGTGAAAATGTTATGCAGTTCCATCAGTTAAATATTAAATTAATGAACGGTTATTATAGAAAGTGCCAGAGATCCGCGCTGCATAGTTTTTAAACTTGGCAACTTGTTACATATTATCAATCGTATATCTACATATGAATCTTTTGCGTCATAGTTTCTGTTGGAAAAAATATAGTAATGTAAACTGATACAATAATGGTTGAATAGGTATAATTATAGTAAAAAAAACTTATGTTGTTAATTATTGCGTACTCTTACAAAGAAGATAACTTAGGACTACGCGATTGAGTGATTATTATTGTTATTGACATTTGTATTTAGTTTTTGTTCTTAACTAGAATCACGCGATGTGTGATTGAAGAAGTTTTGTGGTTTTTCTTGATATTCCCCCCTACATCGAACCACCAACTGGATCGCATAGAGCAGATTCTTTTAAACGTCGTTGGCGATCATAGAACTGATTTTTAACACATGGTAAGTTCTTAACACGTTTAATATAAACAAACTCTTTTTATGGTCCTATTACAGTCAAGGTCAACAAGTTCACCTATTATGCGTTTGCAATGTGTATCTGATGTGATTATCAATTTAATTGTATTGTTTGTTTATTAATTCACATTGGCAACGTTTTTTACGTTTCACGTAGTGTCCGCGAAGTTTAAAAAGCAGAGATTTCGATTATTGTGGCTGTAAAAGTTTATATTATACTCCTCAAGAAAAATTTTACTTAAAAAAGTTGAATAAACTTGAACAAATACTTATTTTTGCGCTTGTACAAAACGTGTTCGTAAAGAGCAAAAGAGTTTAAGACTATTATGCCTTGGTTCTGGAAGCTTTGAAATAGGGCACGTTTTGCTTGCGCTAATTTTTATAAATATTTTCATAAGCAAAAATTTTTGTTTCAAAGTTTCTACCAGCAACTGATAGTTGAGGCTTACCACTGGCTGACTGAGCACAAGTTTCTATGTACTTTAGCGTATTATTACCTACTTGTAATGTAGAAAGATGTAGGAAGAAACAAACAGTTTGTTAAAAATATTCATCTAGTCATATATACCTACTGTTCTAAATATTTGGTCAAGGATGTGTTGGAGTATATGTTTGGAGCGCTTTGTTGACGCCTACAATAGCGAGGTTGGGATTAAAGTTTAAAAAACCCATTAACAATGTTTAATGAGCTTTTGGTCGTTTATAATAAGTAATTGATGAATTGTTTCTTTTTGTTTTAATTAACGTAAACAGCAATTTAGATTTTTTGCAGAAGTATCGATAATTTCTTTATTTACCTTATTGATTGGAAAAACAATATATCTATTCGGCGTATAAAGACACGTCTAACTAGGAGGAGATTTTTTTATACAAATTAAACACTATTTTGCAGAAATTATCTGCATAGCACCTACATAGCCAAATTCTCCTTGAGAAAGTGGCGTTTGTTCAGAAACCATTTAGTTTACCTGTAGATTTTTCAATTGGTATTTCTATAAGTTGTATGAAACTCGGTTCCGTTCTTTTGATGGTAGCGTAATTTGTAATCCAGTCGATCAACATAGTCTGCTTATAGTCTATAGCTAATAGTACCTAATGACGTTCAGGTTAGTAGTGATGCATATAACAAATGAAAAATTGTACGTAGGTTTTGAATCATTCTCCACATAAAACGACAAAATAAGGTAATGGAGCCTGGCATTGGGGGTATATGAGTTTAATCTAAATTTGAAAGTCTCATTCAACAAGATATATGTGTGGTTTATCTTGTTAATATAGAACTCGTGTAAATATCACAAAAGTAATTTTAAAATGATGTTATATGGAAACAATTTTGAGTTTGTTGTAAATTCTATATTGCTGTATGGATATTTACATGTTGGTATAACGTTAAATCAATAACAATATTTGTCAATACAGTTGTTACATCCACGATTAAATTAAATTAAATCAATGTGCTATCATTGACCTACAAGTGGGATAAGCTGAATCAAATTAAGCAGAGATAAATACTTAGAGGTCACAAAAATGCGTATGTACACTAAATTTTATTTTAGAAGTAATGGAGTAATAAAGAGTTTTATCGAAAATGTACAAATCAATTTTCATAGACGTATCAGTAGTTAATTATTGAGATAATAATGAAATATTAGTGTTGCAAAGATATAAGTTGGATATCACAAACTTGACGTCACTATTATTACTGTTTATTTAAAAAATGCAGTAATAATCTAATATTTGTAACTCCAGATATATTACGAACGTAAATAATAATAATAATAATAGCTTTTATTCACACATGCAAGAAAACAAAAAAGAACTATAAA
Source organism: Popillia japonica (assembly GCA_004785975.1). Taxonomy (NCBI): domain Eukaryota; kingdom Metazoa; phylum Arthropoda; class Insecta; order Coleoptera; family Scarabaeidae; genus Popillia; species Popillia japonica. The sequence goes on along the minus strand of SMLS01028928.1, from coordinate 15,042 downwards.
TAAATATAAAAATATCAGTGAATAGAATCAGAATCAGCTTCTCCCTGCATGAGATAGCTGCTCTTCCTTTCAACCCCGTAGTATAACCTTGCAATAGTAAAATTCAAATTAAAGTTAAACCTAAGTTAACCTACCTAAAGTATTATACAAAATATAAGGTCGATCGCACAACTTTTTGCGCAGCATGAAAAACTAGAAAAAATATTAGAAATAAGATTGTTGCTTAAACACTCGCTTGAGTGAACTCTCATTGTAGTGAACTACTCGAAATGGTGAACACCGAAAAATTTACATTGGGATCCGATTTAGTGAACGGGGAAAACTCCGGTAGAGTGAATTTCTTTCTTTGGTCATTCGATAATTGCCCTAAATAAGTATTATAGGAAGCGTATCACCACGAATGATCGTAAAGTGTACAAGTAGTTTATTTCGTTGCGAGACAGAAATATTCTCAATAGTGGATTAATTTTAAAACAAAAAGCTATAAATTTTCAAAATTCAGTCGACCAATTGTCAACATTTATTGCAAGTAATAGATGGCTTAATAGATTCAAAAGACGGTACCACGTAAGATTTTTAAAGATTTCAGGAGAGGAATTATTATCACAACCAGAATTAGTTGATCCATTCAAGGAAACATTGAACAATACAACTAAAGATATTGACCTGTTACTGGAACACATTTATAATGCGGACGAATCACGTCTTTATTGGAAACTACTACCAGACGGATCTATTTAACGTGGAGAAAAATGCAACTGGTAGGAATATTGAAAAACAATGATTATTTTTTTTAGCCTGTGCAAACGTGTTTGGAACACACAAATTTAAACCTTTTATAATCAAAAATAACGACGTATTTTACACCAAAATTATAAATTAATAAGGCTTTTATATAAAAATGTGAAGTATTATTATTGCCAAATTTAATAATTACTTTACAGTAAAAGTAAGATTATTTGAATAAAGTTTGATTGAATATATGTAATGTAGATATTTGTATTTGACTTTTTAATAAACCTCGATTTAGTGAACAATCCGATTTAGTGAACAGGGGCTTGGCTAATAACGTTCACTCTAGCGGGACTTTACTGTATTAAGCTTTAAAAAGATAATAATTATAAAAGAATATTACTTGTATGGTTATATTGAAATGACATTTTAAAATTATTTTATTTTGCTCATAAGATCCTAAACACTCTTAACACCCTCCGGGTAAATAAGATTATCGATTATATATATACGTATAAGATCTTAAACATAATGTTACCTAGAAACTGGAATAGAGATACATGGGCCTAGAACCAAATATTCCGACAGGTTGGAGATGTACCCGAGTATTTTTCAGGCGAAACACACGCCATTGAAAGATGTGTACAGTTCAACATCGATAGAAGCTACGAAAAACAAGAGATTATCGCTGGCGCTGAACTCCAACATTATCAGCTCCAAAATGGTTTGGAAGTGTTTAGACAAACTAAACGAACTGGAAAATGTAACAAGGTAACCCTATTGTGGGTTCCGGGACACACCGGAGTGAAAGGAAACGAAATAATAGATAATCTCTGAAAGAAGTGGAACAGAACACCTTTTATGGGGCCACAACCTTTTTGCGGGATAACTAGCAAAATAATGTACTGGAAAAGCTCAAATGTGAAGTAGAGCAGAGAAAATTTCGACGCCATGAGGTAAGCTAAAACTCTTCTGGGAAAATATAACCAAAAGAGATCCCCAGAATGGATTAAGCTCAGTAAAACTAATGTTCGTATATTGAGAGGGATCCTCTAAGGCCATTTTGGATATAATTTCTTATGCAATTGGTCTTGTAAAAACTTAATTCTTTGAACTAGCAGGTTAAAGAGTGACTGTTTCTTAAATGCCAGTACTATTATATAATAATAATATCCGTTTATTTGCCCAACAGGCACAAGGCCCAATTACAGGATAAGAGTAAAGAAGGGTAGATATGTATACCCAAAATAACAATTAGCTATAATAGTAAAAAATCTTAATACATTCTATGATACATATTACTAGAAAAGAAAATTACATAAAACTAAAAGCAATTAATTCCTAATACTCCAGTAAAAACATCTGCATAAAAGAAATTTGCATTCCGAGCCATGTGGGTAAGTGGAGCTTTAAGAAGATTAAAAATGTATGTATGTGTTTATAAAAAGCGGAACCTGTCGGATACGCTATGACACTATACTGAAATCGTACACATACAACATTGGTTGTTAGCAAAGTAATATAGTCTGATTGTTTCAGAAAGAACTGCTTCGTGTAAGCACTAATTGTTCTGCGTATGTGAAAGATATTATTATTGAAGGTAATTAGCTAGTGTTCAGATTAACAAACGACAGGACAACATTCAATGTAAATCATAAAGCTGTTACCAATTTACCAGCTCTAAGAAATAAGAGATTTGTTCCAACATACAGTTTATGATAGTTTGCATATTTATTTTAGTGCGCATGCGCAATCAGAAATTAATTTCTACCTGCAATTTGCCCATGTTGGAACGATGACTAACTCAATGTAAAATCACAGGTAAAATGAATGAAGCTACGCATGCGTAAAGTACAGACTCTGAAAATCAGCACAGAATTCGCAAATTCTTCTGACTATCAGCAAACAGTTTCTAATTGATTATTGATTTACTTGGAACACCGAATTTCAGTTTGCAAATTACACTGACAACTACTTGGCGGTAAATTTAAATGATGAATTACAATAAAATCAAGTACTTGTTATTTATATTTGGATATTTAAATAAATTTCACGTATACAACACGTTTATGAAAAATAAGTGCACAATGGTTTTAATATGTACTTATTTTATTATTTGCATTATATTTGTAGTATATACATCAAATATATTAACATAAAATTTGTATTTTAGAAATTTAAAATTGATGTTACATACTATTATAAATTACAATATAAGGAAGCACTAGCTGGTCCACCAAACTACATATCGACAAAAACTGATGTAACTTAATTTTTCAATAATGATATTATATAAATGCATAACTCTACAGCTCTTCAGCAGAAACACTATCACTGTCAATACTAGAATCACTGTCGCTGGTATCACCATTTCCCACCGAAATAATAAATGACACCACTACATCATCCATTAAGCCATCTAGCTTGCACATTTTGCCTTCTTCTTTAAATACATGTTCTACACATTCTGTCCACGTTTCTGAGGTTACAGTTATAATTGCGGTTAACAAAAGTTCTTTCACTTCGGCTAATTTGAAGCTTTTATTTTTTGCAGCTACTTCATTTTTCATTTTTACCCAAACTAATTTAATAGAATTCAATTCACAATGGTACGGTGGTAATCTAAGTACAATTTTGTTACTGTGTTTTGCCATTTTGTCCACTGCGTATATATGGCAATGTTCCTTGTTATGATTTATTATTTCCAACAACTCTAATCGCATCATGGATGATCAAACGGTATGGTACGGTGAAGTAACCATCCTTGCATTACCGCTTTTCGTGTTAAAGTTTTTTCGATTTTTCTGCTATGGTAAGATGCATTATCCATTACAACAACACTATTGTCACGTAATTTGTTTAAAATATTATTGAACCATTCCTCAAAAGCATTTGCATCCATTTTATCATAGTAATCGACTGTTTTTCTTCCTTCAATAGTCACCCATAGTCAACAAAACCGTTTTTAGAACTAATATGTAAAATAATTAAGCGTCTTTCTTTGCCAGTAGGATTTTTGAGACCAGTAGTTATACCATCTTTAAATACCGATCTGCGTGTTGTAACATTAACAGCTAATACCCACACTTGTGCCTTACAACCGGCAACATTTTGTCTAAATAATAGATTGGGTGTTGTTCATTGCTATATTTGGATATTGCATATAAATATCTTGGTCTCCACAAAACAATGTCATCACGTTCGAGCAGGAAAATTGTGCGATTACGTTTTAAATATCTGTAAATACAATACACACTCTGTATTATATATAACACTTAAATACACAAACTTACTTAAAATTGAGCATCTTCATTAATTTACAGAATGTCCACGCCCCAAAGTAGCACGACTTCTTGGAGGCGATATCGATAATCCACTTATACTAGTCTGTGGATCCATTTTAACAAGAAAATAGTTAAAAAAACTGTCTTGTTTAAACGTAGTAGACACACAAAAAGATGATGGCGTCGTTAAAATACCAAATTAGGGCAGTGTAAACATGACCGGCAACAAAAAAATTGTAAGACTATATTTTGGTGAACTATATGCGATTAGGTCCCCTTATTAAAAAACCAAGGTATAGAGATCTTTTCTTGGTGTTACAATAAAACTTAACCAATTTACTTATTTATTGGTCTTTAAGAACAAGAATAGATTGTCTAGATTGTGTAGAAAAAGTTACATTCACAAATGATTTTGCAAGCTAAAATTAATTCTATTATACTTACCTAGATTATTCGCTATTTAAACAAGAAACTGATTTTGCACTAATGATGCATTGTTGACGATCAGCCGTTTTCCCGACTCAACCCATAAAGGTCAATTTATAATAGCTATTGAAAACACAAGCCTTAAATATTAATTCAATTCTCTTTATAGTATTTTCGAAAAGTATCCATTCTTAACGAGCGTGATTCACCAGCCGCTATGCATTGCAATTGGAAGTCGAAGCAAAATGCATTCATTATTCTTGTTATGTGGAGTCGTATCCGCTGCATTCCAATTAATATTATGCGGCTCGCACAACCATATTTTATTATTTATACCTACTGCACACTGATGCCGTATAAACATTTCTTTTTATAAAACAGAAATGTTCCTCCACGTTTGTCTAGAATCTTATCGTAACTCCAGGAATAAGTATATAAAATATAACTTTCTAGAAACACATAAGACATAGGTATTTCAATAGTTTTCATGCAGCCATAGAGTTGACCGGTTTTCCATACCCCGCTAGTCTTGAATTTAATGTGCGCAAATCATCGGCTAGAATTTTCTCGTGAATGCACGTTGTATACGATAATCGCTTCATAATCTTGTAATAGTATAATATTGCTTAGGTGAGTTTTATTTATTATCGTGGATATAATTAGTGGTTGCTAAACCATTTTATACATTGTATTAATTTATATATTGCGCTTTAGCATTTTCTAATTATTATAACAAGTTCTACGCTATAATGTATTAAGTCGACTTGACTATAAGTAAGAATACTATTAAGTAAATTAATTTCTTGGCAATCCAGTGATCTCTTAATTAGAGATCGAAATAACTCTTTTCGAAACTACAAATGAGAGTTGGATTGAAACAAATATATGCAACTTTGTATGTAGATATATAGGATGTTTCTAAATAAGTGCGAAAGTTTTTAGAGAGCGATTCCTTGTCAAAAATTAAAACGGGTCTTTCATGTAAACAAACGCTCTTAGGCTTGTCCTTGCAATATTTGGAAATTCGTAACTTTAAATAAGAATCTTGGTCACCCTCAGACAAAATACTGAATTCAAATTTCGAAAAAGGAATCTATTAACAATATGTACAATTAGCAAACTATATAAATTGACATGGATTTAGTAGGTACTCGGGCTTAGAATGTGACAATGGAAAAAATCATAAAGAAAGCGGAATCTTTGCGTAACTATAAAAACATGGTATGTAGACTGATTACGGAAACAGATGACTTCAGGAACTTGGATCAAGAGATATAAAGTAATTTTTGGATACAGGATGTCCGCGATATACAAAGCATGCATTTAAGGGATGATAGCTACAACGATTTAAAAATCAAAACATATAATACAACTTGGGTCTATCTGTAAGCGTAAACGAGAAAAAAATTATTTCTCATGTCACAAACTTCGACGTATACTGTACAGCGGCCGCCGATCAGTGCAGGATTTACCCGACAATTACAGGCGTGTGTTCTTGCAAATGGGCAACACATTGTGCCTTTCCTGTAATACATTTTCTCCTGTCTCTTAAAAAGGTCCTCTTTAGGACCACCAATTTATCACAAATAAATGAAAAGATCTAAATTTTGTAGTAGCCTTTACGAAAGAGCTTAAAGCGTCCTGTCATAATTGCACTATTATTACATTGTTTTCATTTAATGCGACTTTCCCTCAGCTTAGATGTTCATTTACCGATCGAAACCTGCTATTAAACACGCCCTTTTCACTCTAACTTCAACACAACATCGATTTTATTGTCATAACAGATGCTTTGCTTGCTTCTGTGCTTCTATTGAATACGTGTACAGTATGGCGTAAGAGAAATGACAGTACACTTCAGCTTCAAGGTATTAAATAATTCGTTTTCAGTTATTTTCAACTCTAAATTTTTGATAAGGTTTTTTGGTTATTTAAGAAGAAATATGGATGAGTTCTCTTGTACACTTTGACCAAATAAGGTTTTTTAGAACTAATTTTTTTTCTCGTTTACGCTTACAGATGGTGTATTAAATGTATTTGTTTCTAAATCGTTATAGCTATCATCCCTTAACTGCATGCTTTGTATATCGCGGACACCCTGTATACACAGCATAGTTGCGGATTCGTGTGGTTGAGTTTGACCGCTCGATATATCGACAACTGGGTCTACGAACAAACTTACGACATTTCCTGTCAAAGTTATTGCTGTAGTCGGTTAGAAGAGATTTATCTTTCACCCACTCATTTGTAGTCATTTTACAAACTAATGTTCGAGCTTTCGATGCAAAGGTAACAGTAGATTGAAACACGGAAGTCTTACCGTTGTAACCGGAGCTCCTTGGAACCGGGTGTACATTACAAGTTGCTGAGTTTGGTGGTTCCTTGCAGAACAAAAGCGGTTTATTTTTTGTATGATACCGGCACGCTGTTCTCTGCATCTAAACCGATTTAAACATTTAAATACAAGGAAATGTTATTAAGCAAAATAAGAAAAAAACATTTTAACTTGTATAAAGAACTATCGTACATTATTATGTAGATTTCTACGCGATTTAAATACAGTATAACTCGATTATAACGTACACGGTTATAGCGTATTTTCCGTTATAACGTACACTCACCTGAAAGAAGTTGTACAACGATTTACATAGCGATTATATGTAAATCGTTCTACAACTTCTTTCAGGTGAGTGTACCTATATACTTACTTTCACGGTCCCGGCTAGGTTCCATTATGTTTAATGATATAGTTTTCTTATATAAAGTACTTATTTATAACGTACTTCTTATATATAGTACTTATAATATGCGCAGTAGTCATATGCTTAACTCGTTTATAACGTACTATTTCTCCGAAGGATGAAATATGCTACGAGAATTTCCCGGGCATTGTGAAATCACAGTTCACAGGCGAATCTTTAAGCGGAACATTAAATGCCTATGATGTCAGTATCAGATGTTATTCACAGACAGTTACACGTGCTCTTTCTTACAAAAAGCCCGCCGAAAATAACAATAGACTGCACCGTGAGGCTTTAACTGTTCGAGAACAAGTGGTCATTATTAAAGCTATGGAAGGTGGTTCAAAATAGTCTGAAATTTGTAGGAAAAAATCCTTGAAATAAACATTACTTCTAGTTAAAAAAAAAAAAAAATAATTAGCAGCTTACAGCTTATTATAAAGAAACTCAAAAAACCCATTCGACAGGACGTTGATAGAGCTTTGATGCAGTGGTTTGCACACCAACGAAGTGCGAGTAGCATGTAACTACATACAGGTAAATCGCCGTAGCGTGGCGAGAGCAGGGGATGCGCAGTGGTTTAAAGGTGACCTCCAATTGAAATAGCGGCAGTGGTGTGCAGATAATTTCTAGAAATGTTAATTGCATTTCTATATCGTGAAAATACTTGCGTTACAATTATGTATATCTAAGATAGTAGATGTAGTCATGTTACAGTTCTTGCCTTGGCCACTTCTCTGACTACGATGTTACATCAATTTTAAAGTTTTTAACAATTTTTAAAGTGTTTAACTTAAATTTTCTTCTGTGTGTAGAAGATATTAACAAGTGTTTTTTACTTAAATTTGTATACTGCAGCCTATGTTTTTGAAAAAGGATGAAATAACATCCGAAACGTCAAACGCTAAATTGGTATTTTATTTCTTTACAATTAAAAAAAACCCTAATTTCGTACTAGTCTACGGCGACTACATTACTAGTATCATCACAACGTCGGAGGTACATCCGAGTTCTTCATTTGCTATCTAAGATAAATATACAATAATAATTAATCGTCTAAAGAAACAAATAAATGTTATAACTTCTAATATGCAAATAGTATATTAATGACAGGTATCTAATAAACATAATCATAAATTCTTCTAAATTTTAATAGGTTCTTAATTAAGGTAGTTATGCGTATGGATAATACTGGGTATATATTTGCTAGGTGCTGCAATCTTCTGACGTAGTTTTAATGTAACTAAAAACAAAATTTTAAGTAGCCAAGCTCGTGAAATTGTTTTTAACGTATTTAAGTATTTTTGCGAAGTTGAGGTAGAGAAGACTTGCGTAGAAGTTAAAAGTTTAGTGAACAAAGCAACTGGAATATCAGTGAGGACTATTGAGCGAATAATCAAGAAAGGAAACGGTCAACCAGAGGATATTCACAAGCCCTTATTTTCCACGCCGAATAAAAGACGTAATCGTAAACGATTACGCTAAAATATAACTATTTTGAGTTTTCTTCGCTCGTATAGCAAATTTTATGTTACGCCTATGCTGATAACAACTAACGCTTTCTCGTTCGCCGACCTTGCCCGAATACACAATCGGGATGCGCCGGCTCTCGCCATCCTAGAATGATTGGGCTGTACTTTACTCGACTATTCAGTTTTATTTTTATAACGTACTTCTGATAAAACGTACCAAAATCTTCAGTCCCATCGAGTACGTTATAACCGAGTTATACTGTATGTAGATCTACAATGTGTAATCCCGGCTGTTCGGAATAGTATTAACACTACGAAATTTGCAATTAATTTTGCCTAACGATTTATTATTTTGAGTGAAGGTTGAATTCTTATTAATTAAACTGCTATGAATATTTACATTATTCTAAAATATTTTACTCGTTCAACAGCTACATGATATCCTGTTGGTTGGTTGGTAATAATTAGTATCATGCCAACTACATTAGATAATAGAGACATTTGTATCTGTTCTTACATGATTTGTGGAATAATCGCTTAATAAGGATATTATTAATTCGAGTAGTAACCGTATATTCCATTCGTATAAATTATAAGCACAATGTACACATAACTGATTGTACGCAGGTGTTATTTTTCATGGAAACAATGCATGAGTAGCCTGCAGTTATTTTTATAAGCGTTTCAGTTTACCATTATTCATCCACTTAAGCGAACTTAATTGTAATTATAGGTTAGAAATTGTATTGTTTCATCTAGTTTACGACACCTTGTAAAAATAGATTTAAAATGGATGACAAGTCGCTATTAGATATTATATTGCTTTTGTTTACCAATTGAATTGTTTCCAAGATACTTTTTATAGAATCTGGCTTTGATTTCTGTTAATGAATTTTTATTTTCAATTGATTATTTGTTTGTTTTCAAGTCTTTTCTTAATTACTTCTTTCTATCTCCGGCTGCGATAGTATTTTTTTCTATAGGATATTTTTCTATACTTAACATTTTTGACTTGTCTTTCTCCTTTGAGAAAGTGTTTGTTGATGTTACTGGTCAACGTCATTACGGTCCCTTATACTATTAGGCGACTTCGCTGTTGAAAGTATTATATAGATATGTAGTATGATCTTGGACAGACTTTGCAATGCCATCGGCGAAGGCAACTATTCTCTTGGTCAGCAATTTGGTTTTTACCAAAGCTCATCAGGTGACTTTCAACTCCTTCGACTTTTTGTGCGCTATGTTTTGGAGCTGCAATATTTGACTGGTTCTGCCTTTTTGAACTTTGTATCAGGTTGTGACACAGCTGTTGTAGATACCACAGAGGGTTATCATAAAGTAAAGGATAGGTAAATTTTAAATTAATATAACTTTTTAACAAATTAAGCTAATAACAAAAAATAAACGAAATCTAATTGCTTGCGGAATGGATTTTAGTATGTCCAAACCGAGTTACGGCAATTGCTCAATATGGCCTTCATTTTGTTGTTGGAAGCTGACCAACCTTTCCTCCAGCATTCCGTCACATTTCTGGTTGTAGCATTGTTGGTCGTCTTCTAAATACTAAACTTTTCGAATAATTCCACAACCAGTAATCCGCTGAGTTAAGATCACGTGATCTTGGTTAGCATGAATTTGCAAAATGTCTGCTTAACACACGATCTTGAAAAACATTGGTTAACCATTCTTTGCCTGGTCAGCAAAGGTGCGGTGCTGCTCGATCCTGCATAAAAATATTTTCAATTCCGTGGTGCTCGTTTTGTAGCTGTAGGATAACGTAATCTGTTAACATTTGCCAGTTCGGTCACTGTTTACAGTTGCAGATACGGCTTCTCTATTATGCACTTCCTCGTAGAAATACGGAACAATAATAAAATCAGCTGTAAAACCGCACCAAACGTTGACTTTCTTGTCATGAAGACCTTCCTGAATAATTTCTTGTGGATTTTCTGTATACGAGATTCTAGAGTGTTGAGTGTTCGCTGCAATATTCAGACCTGGAAGGCAAATTGCCGCCTTTAATTCAAACAGCATTTTTAATTTATATGGATGCATATTTAGAAGTTTGCTAAATATTTTCCAAGTCGTGGTATACAGCTCTTGCAATCGCTTGGATATCCCATTTGGATTTCTGATTGCTCGTGTACTACCTCTAACTATGTCCTGATTTTCATTAAGAAAATCTGCAACTTAGACATCACTAACTCTTGGTCTTCCTGATCTTGGTAGGTCAGTTACACACAAGAGTACTTCTAGCTAGTCAGTTCAGGGACCGATTGAAAACTAGAAGAATTCTAGGAACTAGCAAATTCTTGTGTATAATCGTTTAAAAGCTCTTATCAGGAAGAAATTAAAACATTACCGAGCTACTACTCACAGTGAAAATGATGCAGTTGTATATAGTTTGATAAGAAGCTGAAAATGTTAGGAAAACTTATTATTTGGGAAAAGTAAATTAAATATACTACATCTACTATTTTTCAAAATATATCACAGAAATAAAACAAAACTTGTTAATTCGAACAGGTATTAGAATTCTAACCATATAACGGTACAACGGTTACATATTCAACATCACAGTGAAAAATGATGCATCTACAATAATAATGAAATAACTATTTCTGAAAGTTTAAAACGAACCAAACAATATTTGGTTGGGTTTTCTTTGGATTTTATAATCAATTATAATCTATTTGAAACAGATTTTATCAACTTTATCAAGCGAAATACTGTTCCAGTCTTGTAATAAAGCATTTTTTAGGTGATTCGTATTGGATATTGTATGACTACGCACTTTTGTTTGAAGAATATGCCACAAATTTTCAATTATTCTATTGTACTGCGACAGTTACATATAATAACAACCATTCTTGGTTAACACGCGAAGAATGTTTTGAATCGTTGTCGTGGTAAAATCGAAAATCATCTGCTATGTCAAGTTTTCTGGTACTAGCCACTAAATTCTTCTTATGGATGTTGTGTAAGTAAATAAACCTATCCATATTACATACCTTCAATAAAATGAAGGTTTCTACACCGGCAGCAGAAACACAGCCCCATACCATTACATGGCTACCTCAATGCTTAACAGCTGGCTTTAAGTATTACGGTTTTAGCTCTTCATTCTTTTTCATCCGCACATTAACCTTCCAATCTGAGCCGAATAGATGAAATTTGATCTCATCAGAGAATAAAACAGTTTTCCAGAAGTGAAAAATCTGTATTTTGGTACTGTAGTGTAAACTCCAAGTGACTACTTTTATTCATCTGGCTTATGAAGGGTTCTTTCCTGGTTATTCGTCCGTGCAAATCGGCACGTCTGAATGTTCTTCGAATGTTTCTGCTGTTACGGTTTTTTTCAGAACAAATATATATAAAATATTATTTTAGGCTTATTTTACGTTTGTTCTTTACTTTTTTTTCGCGATTATATCGTTCAATAATATGCTTTATCGTGAATGCATTTCTATTTAAGTGTTTTTCAATTTCTGGGTGACTTATTTTTTTTTATGATGAAAAATTATTAATTCTCGCTATTCCAACGTTGTCTTTCGACCCCTATTGAACCACTCACAATTATGAACTGATTCCGTATAATATAATAATTGTAAGTACTCACATTCGCCTTAACTGAATTAGAATTTGATCTAACTGAAGTAGTTTAGTTTGAATGAACGCCAATCCAAATTGATTTATTCACATAATTCTCTTTAAATTTATTTGATTATAAACTAACCACATACTCCCAATGAATCTCAATTATGTAGATATCTTCCTTCCATAGTGGCTATACAGATACACTTTAATTGAATGAAATCGTATTCGTATTATTCATCATCAGCGATCATAGAGATTAACAATTAGAGAAAACAATATTCAATTTATACCACAGTAATGTTTTTTATTAGCATTACAAGGGGTATCATTAATTGATCGAGTATTTAAGTAATAAATTGTATGTATCCAATGCGTGGAAGCGCAAACGAATTTAGGCGAGCTACATATATAGCAGAGTTCAGAATCTTTCCACTTTTATGATCTCGTTTACATCGCGATTTTATCATATATAATAGCAAGTTCAATCCGGTTGAGTGCTGAAGTATTCAAATATCTTGTAAAAGATGCACGCGCCTATTTACTTAAGACGTCAACTCTTATTTGCGATAAAATGTAGGTCAAATAGAGCTTTGTGCCGAGAGCGTACAGTATAGTATGGGTGTTTATTAAAATGAGATGAAAATGCAATTTTGAAATGCAAATTTGTTTCTAGCGTATAAATTTCGATTTATAGAACCTAATTTATCCCGTTTATTTACATTTTTAACGTAGACTTATTATAATTACAATTTCATATACCACTTGTATCAATTTAGAGTCAGAAAATTCTACATTTTACATACGTTGATGTAGACAATATCTGTAATATGTTCAGTTTTGAATACTGACTATAATTTTCTGAAGAAAGTGTACGGAAAACATCTCACATGTTTGGGGCCTAGAAAAGTGTTGAGTTTTGTGGCGTGCAACAGAGTTTAGTAGTTATTCACTCCTACACAATATACATACCTAGAATTAATTATGTCCCATAATCAGTGAGTGTCCTTGTACAGAATTAATTATTTCCCAGTTACGTAATACGGAAAAATGCCATTTTTGTATGACAGCCAGCATGATGTTCTGGGATGGCTTTGCTGTTGGTGTGCAAAAGCAAATGATGATGTCGCTGGATCGAGAAAGTCAAGCACCTTACTGATTGTGAGCTACAAAGATAATATTGTTTTCTCGTCACGCAGCTGCTACTGTCAATGTTGATCTGGTAGGTCTATTTCGACGTATTTAGAAAGCTAATTGAATGGCAAATGGAATAGAATCAGATTTGCAATACTTCAATTTAATAATTACAAAAATATGTATCTATATTCATAGATAGTCACACAATTATCAGAATTAGCTGCTGGAAATGAAGCATAAGCAGTTGAAGCGAGGGATCAAATTAAGTTCAAGTTTAAAGTTATTTAGATCTCAGAAATCAGTAAGTATATGTACATGTATAATTGGAATGCTTTCTTTTGTTCTTAATTACAAAAAGAACGAATTGGAGTGTTGTAAATGACCTATAAAAGTGGAAAAACTATCAGGAAAATAAAAAAAGAACAAGGTAGATACTATTTAAATAAACTTTATAATAAATTAAATAACAAATTAATTAATAATTAACTAACTGAATTACAAAATTAAATTGAAATTCTAGGTGTATGATTGATACATATTGCTACCCTGTGCGACGACCTTTTGCATTGATAACGCATCAATGTTTGCGGAATTCTATTCCATTTCCCTTGAATTGGTTGGATTCCTCTCTTTAGGACCCTTTCCAGATAGTCCCACACATGTTCAATGAGGTTGAGGTCTGGGTTTTAGGGCGGTAAAACCATAGTTGCCGCAACACCTTGTACCGCTAACTTATTCAAATGTTGTTGTCTTGTTGGAAAATAAGCGTTCGCCAATAAGCCGATGTCCAGCATGCTCACAATATCTAAAGAACGTTCGGCTGTAAGACGTCCGTCAATTCTGAGTAAAAGGCTAACTCCTGCTGATGGTAGCCCCACAAAAGAACAGAATCGCCCCCATGTTTCATGGTAGGCTGTAGACAGTCGGAATTTAATGCTTGATGAATTCTCTCCTCACAAATTGTCTTCCTGGAGATCCAAAAAGTTCGAATTTGGACGAATACGTCCATAATACGCAAAACCAATCTTCCAAGGTCCAATTTTTATAAATTTTTCCATATTGTAAACGTTTTTGCTTGTTTCTTTTCCGAAATAACGGTTTGAACTATGCGGGCTCTAAGGCCTTGCGGAATGAAGTATCTGCAAACTGTTGACGAATGGATTACAACACCTCTGGCTTCTCGCAGATCTTCAGCCAACAGTCTTGAAGGTTTAGTGCGATTTCGCAGTGGGCGAAGGCGCAAGTAATTATCTTCTCTTTCTATAAGCTTTTTAGGTCTTTCAGCGACTATTTGATGTTCTACTATGTTGGCCTACTTCCGTAATATTTTTTGAGTTGCAATTTTTGAACACCCCACTTCTACAGCAATAAATTTGTTTATTATTATTAATCTATTAGTAACTTCTTATCTTACATTGAACACTGCATATTTTCAATAAGTTTGGATAAAATGCATTTAATAACAAAAAATAAAAATAGCGTCTGAATTTTGTTTATATTTATTTTTTTCAAGTTAACGGTTAAACTATTAAATTATGTGGATTACTTTACTTACAGAAACTACGAAATTATATTTTTAACACTAATTATCTATAAAATATCACGGTACAATTGAGTTAGAGTTTTAAATATATGAACAGTATGATGCAAATGTAT
>SMLS01028873.1:0-15247 GCA_004785975.1 Popillia japonica | reverse complement strand
TATTATGAGTAATTTTTTGACAGCAAGATGTTATGCTACATACATAGTACCAACAACTCGGTGTTGATAAAATAATGAAAATTTGTTTTGCCAACCTTGTTTTCCGAAATTGCTCACCTAGTATAGGTTGGTGAAACTAACGGAAATCAGAATGCTAGCAGTAAAAGAATTTATTATACTGGCAGAATCCAAGAAATCTGTTCTTAAACTTTTTACAATTTTGTAAACTTTTGTAGCTATGGTGTGTGTGACTGAACATATTCAAGAAATAAAGCAAGTATCCTTCGAAGAGTGTTTTTGAATATTTGTCCCATCTGTATAGAATGATACTCCCATCTTTTTGCATGTAATAGAAATTATTTCTTGCAAGAGAAACGTACAAAATTTTACTCTACTCATTTGTAGGTTTGCTGACGTAAAGAAAGAGGAGGATAACAAACATTCCTCAGGTCCCGTAACTTGCGATATGTGTGGCAAATCTTATCGCCTTATGGGATGTTTAAGGAAGCATATGAAAACCGCCCACGAGAATGGGAAAAATGGCGAGGGGACTTGCGAAATTTGCAATAAATCGTTCAAGAATACGACTTATCTAGCTTCCCATAAGAAAGTCGTTCATGAAAAATGGAGCGAGTTTGTTTGCGGAATCTGCGGCAAATTATGTTTAACTAAAACTTCGCTGGAACATCACGAGATGACGCATACGAGAGATTACAAAATTAAATGTGATATTTGCGGAAAAGGTTGTTACAATCAGGCCCAATTAGAGCATCATCAAAAGATCAAGCATCAAGGAGAGTATCTTATTTGCGACGAATGTGGTAAACAATTTATCGATAAAAGTTATTATAAGCGACACCTTCAAACGCATAGACCTGAGCATATTCAAGAAAAACTTCCCTGCCCAATTTGCAGCAAATTATTGGCTTGTAGGGAAAGTCTTAGGGCACACACGAAATTGCATAATTGTGTTCAGCACGTTTGTGAAATATGTGGCAAAGCTGTTACTAGTTCGCATTCTTTGAAAATGCACATGCGTAGACATACTGGGGAGAAACCACATGCTTGCGAAGTGTGCGGGAAGTGTTTCATTAGTACGAAATTAATCAGAACACATATGTTAACTCACACTAAAGAGAAGCCGCATAATTGTAGTATATGTTCGAAAAGTTTCTCGCAAAGAAGTAGCCTTACGATTCACATACGATATCACACTGGTGAGAAGCCGTATGAGTGTGAGATATGCAAAAAGAGATTTGTTACTAGAACCTTGCTGAATACTCATGCTAAAGTGCACGGAACATTAATGAAATGAATTCATTTCAATTATTATTGTATATATACTGGATTATTTTAATATACTGGATATTTATTATATAATTTTTTATTACTTCCTGACATTTTTCATTCTGTCATCAGAAATAGTTTGAGAATTAGCGAGTTTCCAATTTAACTGTCAAATCTGAGCAGTTAAAACCGGAATTACCGCCATGGTTTCATAAGTGATATGTTCTGCCCAGCTAAGGAAAAGTGCCGTAAGTCAAAAAATGTCATTATTGAGTTAAATATGGTGTCCTACATTTTTGAACACGGAGAATCCAATGAGCTAGTAAACAATGCCGTATCTCCAACACATAACGAGATATTGAAGGTACGTGTTGCAGTATGTACAGTAAAAGTACCGCAGTTCTAGGCAAGACTGCCGTAAGAACACAGTTCTAACCAAAAGTGCAGTAATTCCAGTGGACATACTGCGTTTGTGCTTAGATCTCTGTACTTACGGCCAGCTTACGGCAGTCTTACTTAGCAGTTGCTGTAGATACTGCAGTGTCGCTTAGTAGCTGTGTAACAGCTGGTTAACTTACTGTTCTGTTTGTTTGTTGTCTGTAAATTTTCGAGGTTATATTATTATTGTTTAAAGTAAATGAGTGGATAATTAAGTATTTAAATAAAGTTAAAGTGTTTTCACTGGTTCAGATGGAAAATCAGAAACAGTTCTACCTAAAACTGATAACCTATGCAGTGATTTATTAAAAACAAAGTGTAATAAAGAAGATGGACCGTCAAAATCCAATGTAGGCCAACAAATGCCAGATAATGTTGAAAAGGAGACATCAGATATTGTTGAAAATGTATCATCAGATACCGGTATTATTATATCGATGGTACCAGAAAATCATATACTTGTTTATGACACGAATACAAAAACACTTGTACCACACCTACTGGATGAATTTGATTTTAATGAAATTACTAATTTGGAATTACCAGTACATCATAACACTCTTATCCTATCTGAAGAAAACGATAATCTAGTTACAGATTTGATCCAAGAAAACAATGACAATATGAACTTAGAAGACGATGTAGATTCACAGATAAATGACAGTGCCAATGACTTCAGCCTAAACGATAACCATCATGGGGGATACTATAGACCAACCCATCACACCCATTCAGTACAATAGATTCCTTGCGAAAAGTCTGAGGGCTTTTGTAAGAAAAAGTGTGGCCAGAATATTGATGCAGAAAGAAGAAAGCTGATAAATAAACAGTTTTGGGATATGCAGTGGATAGAACGTAGACATGTTATTTTGAGCTCATGTGATAAACTGGATGTTAAAAGAAGGAGAGGCAAAAACAGTGATTCCGAAAGGCGATCCCTTTCTATCAGATACTATCTCAAAGATGCCAGCGACATACGGCATGAGGTTAGTAAGAGTTTTACAACGTTAGGTTTTAAGAAAACTAATGATCGATTTGTGCACTATACACTCACCAGTACTCCTACAGGAGCTTTAACTCCACCTAGTGATAGGAGAGGAAAACAACCATCAGTAAATAAAGGTCCCAATGAAAAAATTATACAACACATTGAATCTTTCCATCTCATGATATCACATTATAGACGAGAGCATGCTCCAAATGTGCGATACCTACCAGGTGACATAAACATAGCTCTTATGCACAGTGATTTTCTTGACAAATCCCCTGAGTTTAAGGGAAGAGTATCCTATGATTTATACGACAAAGAGCAACATATATCTTTTGCACAACTTGGGCACGAGGAGTGCGAGAAGTGTGAACAGTTTACACTTCATGGCCACAAACAAGATAATCTTGACCCTACATGTGATATCTGCGAACAGTGGAACATTCATAACGAATTAGTTACTGAAGCAAGAAGTGCCTATAAAGATTTTTCCGAGCGAAGATGTCAGATGATATGATTTGCTTTTCAGGTGACATGCAGAAGATCATCATGTTGCCAAGAGTGCATATGTTTAAAAAAGTGCTATTTATAAAGCGTTTGATAGCATATCATGAAACTGTTGTCCCTGTTGGGAAGAAAAATAAGTTAAAAGTCTACTCCATACTGTGGCATGAAGGAATATCTGGCCGCAATAAAGAAGATAATGTAAGCGCGTTATATATGTTTTTAAAACAAGTAAGAGATGTTGACAAAATTGTTCTATGGTTAGACAATTGTTCTTCTCAAAACAAGAATTGGTGCTTGTTTACATTTTTAGTATATGTGATAAACTCAGATGACATTGCAGCCAAAGAAATAGTTCTTTACTACTTTCAACCAGGTCACTCATTTATGAGTGCGGATAGTTTTCATCATCAGGTAGAACAATCTTTAAAAGTGCAAAGAAAAACTTACAACTTCGAAGACTTTGTGTCTGCGGTAAAAAAAGCTAAGTCTGGAAATGTTGAGTTAATTAAAATGCAACACTTTGATTTTTTTTACTGGCCCAATTACGTGTCCCAGCAAAAATTAAAAGGTCCGTCAAGATTGTACTTAAGTGAACTTGTGCAAGTTAAAGCTGAACGGGGGAGTTCTTATTTGTTGTGCAAAACAAATTATGATGTAATGAGCCCCTACCAACAACTGGACTTTCTGCAAAAGAAATCAATGAAAGGAATTAAACTTCCTAACCACCGAACCTCTCCATGTGAGTTTCCAGAGGATAAAAAGTTGAATATTCTACAATCGCTCAGTCAAATATTGCCAGATAATCGAAAACAGTTTTGGATAGAATTACCTACGCCTCAGTCGAAAGACTAAACTTTGTGTGCCGTACCATTATTTAAATCTAAGTTTAGCCCTTTTCATGTTTTAACAAAAGATGTAATTTTATACTTTTAAAATTGTGTCAGTTTTTAAAATAAGGAAACCTTTTTTCAATATGTTTACTTAATAACTGTTATTTAATTCTTTTACACAATAAATAATCTCAATGAGATATCATTTGAAACAACACTTCTAATGGTTAATTTTTAATATCCCTGTGCCACATAAAACACAAGGATTACACACATTACTAAGCAAATGTGCTGTATGTACGGTATTCCATTTGTTTTTAATTTTTTTTTACTTATTAAACATTAATAACATGCAGTAAAACTTGCTACATGTGCATAACATAAAGTATCTAATGACTGAATATAAAAAAAAATGTAGTAGCGTCTTATGCAAAAATACAGCAATATGGTAAACCTTAGGTGAGGTTTTGTCGAAATTCAATTTTTGGACTTACGGCACTTTTCCTTAGCTGGGCAGTGTTCTAATCGCAACAGCTTTCAAGCCAGTACGAAAACAAGTGATTCATAAGTAGTATTTTGACAATTGCGTGCCAAAATTGGAAGAAACATTTCTTACGCCATTTTTAGTTGTTGTGGTATTAGTTATTACGATACCTAAAATGGTTTTTATATTCTGACAGTCATTAGAAATACGTTGATAGATTTGTTGGCTCGTAACGGACAGCTGGAAATGACAGTTCTCATGGATTGGCAGCTGTCAGAAATTTGTTGGCGGCGCTAATTAAACTTATAGAGGTAATTGTCTTATAATTTGACAGGTACAGAAATACTTTGACAGCTATACTTGTATGAGCTATAAATCGTTAAGTATTAAGACTATAAAGGTTTTTATAACGACTTAATAGCTGTTAGAACGAAAAGAAAGTGAAAGATTGATACTATAACATTTAACAGTCTTCAAAGGCGTAAAAGTTCAATAATTTTTGTACAACCTGTCGATAGTAGCATCCTTTTGTCAGACTCTGTTGTCATGTCGAAGAAAGCATGGCTATATACTGAGTGTTGAAAAGATAGAGTGTAATCAATACACTTTCAACTGTCATAAATAATAGTGAAACACAGTTTTCCTATTTAAAATAGCAATTTTTGGTTAATTCGTCATAAAATGTTGTCTATCCTAACAAGAATGTAGCGTGGCACACGTGTAATATAGACAAGACGACGGAGAATCTAAGCTAGTGCTATTATACGGGGTGTTCTATTTAAACAGTAACCCAGTTGAACCAAATAGAGACAAATATTTTTTTCCTGTCAGAGTTGAAGAACTACATTCGCTTTCGGCTTTTACACCTTGTGGATGTTTGCTTCCCTTCATATAGGGAAATTTTTAGGGCATTAACCAGCCTTATACAGGGTGTCCATCTCGTGAGATTGCGGTTATAGCTATGGTTCTTTATTGTGTGGTAGCATGCATTGTAGTTTCATCAATGTCATCTTATTGAATATGCAGACATTTTCTCTGTTAACGTTCATAGCTCGTGCAAGACTCGTTGTCTGCTTTGCAAGGTACTTGCTTCATTAAAAGAATTTAATTCATCTTTCGCTTCGTAATACCGCGGAGAAGTACTGGCGTTACTAATCCGAGAATAGTTTGAAATAAGTAAGAGGGGTCAGGGTTGTTTGCTAGTGAACGATAATTGTGAGACGGAAACTATTATCATCATCTTTTAGTACTACTAAAACAGTTCAGTTTGTATCTTAACTTTTTTTCGATATCTCTCATAGTTTTGGAGATATTAAAGCGAATAGCGAAAGCTACCGTCATCGGTAGGGCATGTTATCCTCCAAAAGCGGGCGATTTAACAACTAAAAACGTTACCGTTATTCTTATTCTATAACTGCACCAAATTTCATTCAAATCGGTCACCACCACTTGCCTGTGTTTTCTTTGAAAATAAGGGCGTTTCGGTCGGAATCGGTCGTCTTTTCTCGGAACGATAGCGGCGAGCGAGCCACTACCGTCTGGCGTCTAGCGAGGGAGATACCATCGTAAGCTCCGAATGTTTTCGTCGGAATTGGTCGACTTTTCTCGGAAGGCCAAGGCCGAATGCCATTCGTTAGCGCATGGCGCCTAGCGTGCTGGATTGCCCCGGTAGTCGGGACGGAATTCGGAGAAATGCAATAAAATATTCGAGGTCCAGATTTTCTTGAAATTTTATCGATTTTCTTAGAAAAATATGTTCTGTGCGAACTTTTTTGGTTTTTGAGGGATTCTACCACTACAAAAATTATTAAAATTATAAATTGACGATAATTTATTATACAGGGTGTTCGGAAAACTTAAAATATAGTTTTTCGTTTATAAGTTTAATCAAGTGCTAGCTACCACAGTAATTTAAGCAACAACTTCAACTGGATAATCCCAAGAAAAAGGATCTTGTACACACTGTAACTTAATTAAATATATTAAAAGACTCAAATTCCAAACGAAACTGAGGTATATTAGTAACAAATCGTTTAGAAATGAGACCTACGCTATTTCTTATAAACGGTACTTTCAAACTTACAAACCTGAAGGTATTTCAGAATTAGACTCTTACAGAATTTTCAATGCAGCAACTGGCTTGTAAACCGCTTCAAGTCTCACATCTATACTTGTGTTGAAGTATCAGAAGTTTACGCCATCCATTATTTGCATCCAGAAGAGAATTTGTTCAAAAAATTACTCTCAAAAAGTCTTATTATAGAACTTTTATATTAGGTACACTAAGTAATAGAAAGGATGTTCATCTTTGGCTTCAGTAACTGTTTTTGCTCATTTGGTATGGACTCCACTAAGATCCTCCCATCACGATTTCAAACCTGAACTACTTTTATTTTTGTAATAGAGTCGATTTTGTTGAGTCTAACGGCACAGAAATTCTGGATAGGGTTAAGGTCGAGTGAATTGCTGACCATAGTTATCTAGGAAATACAGGGTGTATTTGAAATAATAGTAAAAAATATTAAGAATGGTAAGATACAATTATGTAGAATATAAATCCAAAAAAATGTTAATATATGTAATATGCGCCGCCTATTGAATCAAGAATGTTCACCTCGATCAATCTAACGCAAGAACAGCTGTCGATGTTATAAACAGTACAAGCTAACGCTGTTGTGTCAGTTTTTTAAATAGCTTTGAATGAAGAGTTCAATAATGCACACGCTAAATATTGCCTGTCGCTGGACCTGCCCTGCGCTACATACATATATTCGTTCGAAAATATTCGACAGTGGCGCGACTGGGAAGGAATTTGCGCAAAATATTTTCGATTTAAGTTTAATAAAATAATATCTTTCCATTTTTCATAGTCTTTACTTTTATTTCAAATACACCCTGTATGTCGTTCGATATTTGTTCGACGTGTGTCAGGTAACAGAATCTTAATTAAGAATGCTGCTCATTAGAGTTGGCATTTAGTTCTCTGTTTAAGAACTGTTCCAACATCGATTTGTATTTTCGGCTTTTATCATACCTTCCTTTGGTAGAGACTCAACCCCCACGCATGAAAAGCACTATCAAAACATTTGATGGATTGGATATTTATAGCTTGTTAATAGGTTTTATTAGTAAATAAGACCTTCTACCAGTTTTTTTTCTTTAGTTGGAGTATTTTTTAGTCGAATCCAGTGCCTGAAAAGTGTTTTTTTTTTCGATGGCTTTCCACCATCTTCTTTTACCAGATTATAAACATCTTCTATAAGTAGATGAGGCTACACGATGCTGCTGAATGTTGTTTTGCAGGTCTCAACTTCACTTTAGTTGATCCTGTATCTCTTTCATGCTTCGAAATCTTGATCACTTTTGACTTACACACCACTACAGTATACACTGTGATCCATTACGAAAGTTAAACTATTAATCTGCGAATTTTTGCCATTCTTCGAGGATTTGCTGCTTAATCGACTCTCTCCTGATTTCTTCTTGTAGGACCAGGCCTGGCCTCTGGTTACTAGTTTTGTAGTTGGGGTCTTTGCCAGTACGAGAAGGGCTTTGGTGGAGATAGTCTTAGACGCTCTGGCGATCATTAGAGCGGCTTTTCTTTGGATATTCATAGACTTCTACGTATGAGTATGTTTGTCCATGTTGTTCAACCATATTGGTGCAGCATAAATCATAATGGAGTCGAAAACGTACGAGTACATCTCTGTAGCCAGCCCGTCAGGCTGTTATCCTGAAATGGGTGTCCATTTTCATGTCTCTGTCGAAATTCACTGAGGAACTATAAGGATTTCTGTGAGTGCACCATGTTTTGTCCTTAGTGGGTGCTGATGGTCTTCTTCCTTCCTCTGCCCCCAATGAGAAGTACAGCTTCTGTCTTGTCGAGCACTAGTTTGAGTCCCCTTGAATCCAGCTCTTTTGGGATGTTGTGTGGAACCACCTGCAGCATCTCTGTCGGCTGAATGTCTTTTTGCCCGTGTGGCTAAATAATCATGATTCAAGTTGTATTTACTATTATGGCCCGGCTAAAACTCGGAAGCCTTCGTAATGGAGGCTCAGACCGTGGAAGCCTTCGATATCGTTTGACGTAGTACCCTTTTGTTTACATTTGTATCAACTTGAACAATTGAATTAAGTCGACTAGATGGGTGAGCTTTCGTGAGTATCCCTCGCGAGTAACGGGGGGTTAATTTCCCTTATTAGTTGTAGTAGTAGAATTAAGGAAAAAAATCTTAAAAATTGTTCGTACTGTTGAAGCAAATCGATTACCTACCATCTAATCAATGTGATAATTCGAAAATACTATCCAAGATTTAATTTTACTCATTTGTAGGTTCAGTATATTGCAACGACGATTGCAGCAAAGGACTCCCTTTAAAGCAGAAGCAAATGCGAAAAATTCCGACCCAACGTGTGATATATGCAATAAGTCGTTCAAGAAAAAATGCTACCTGGCTTCCCACAAGAAAGTCGTCCATGAAAATCGCAGCGACTTCGTCTGCGGACTTTGTAATCGTTTATTTCTAACTAAAGCGACGTTGGAGATGCACGAGACGACGCACACGAAAAATTACAGGTTCAAATGCGATAGCTGCGATAAAGGCTATTACAGGTATGCCGAATTAGAACATCACCGCAACGTTTATCATAAAGGCGAGTGTTTAGTTTGCGAAGAATGCGGCAAAAAATTTATCAATAAACGCTATTATAAAGAACATCTTTTGAAGCATAAACCCGAGCATGTACAGAAGAAATTCCCTTGCAAACTTTGCCAGAAAGTACTAGCCTGCGTACAGAGTTATAACGTCCATATGAAGATGCATAAGTGCGAACAGCATATTTGTGATATTTGCGGCAAAGCATTGACGAGCGCGCACTCGTTAAAAATGCATATACGGAGGCACACCGGAGAAAAGCCGTACCCCTGCGAAGTATGTGGGAAGTGCTTCATCACTACACAACTGAAGAAGGTGCATATGTTAACTCACACTAAAGAGAGACCGCATAGTTGTAGCGTTTGCCCGAAAAGTTTCTCGCAGAGAAGCAGCCTTACGATTCATATGCGCTATCATACTGGCGAGAGACCTTATGAATGCGAGATTTGTAAGAAGAGATTTATCACTAGAACGCTGTTGAATACGCACGCGAAAGTGCACGGGATATTATTGAAATAAATTTTTTAATGTGTGTTTCTGTAAGTATACGTAGCGATTTTAATATACTTTCATGAGGTTTTTAGTTAATTTTGCTTTTACCTATGTACATGTCCACTTCCTTGGTATAATTTGGAAATTGTGGATCACTTTTATTCAGGATCATGTTTGCACTATTTACGATTAAGGTCTGAAGACTATTTTTATATCCGCAAAGCAAACATTACAAGAAAATGTGGCATCACATAAGAAACTTCAAGTTAATGCTGTCTCATTAGCTTGGACCGAAGAGGTGCATCCGTCTTGGTAAATTAACTCAGAAAAATAGCTTTCCTTAAGAAATGTCAAAAACTATGCGAATTAAGAGCGCAAAACTGCTTTATCATTTCTATTTTCTGATTCCTTGTCATCACTGGCGTCTTTTGCCCTCCTTAAAAATGTGTAGGCAATTTTGCAGTTTCCTTTGGAATTATTGCTTTCTTTCAGCAAGTGGGTTTGCATTCAAGAAAAATAATTTTCACTTAAGGTCTTCTCGCAACGGTCATAATGTCCAATTACGAACTTCATAATCTTTGTCACTTCCTTCAGAATCAATTTGATTTACACCTTCTTATGTCAATCCCAGCAAATCTGCTTCCCCAATTTCTTCTTCCGTCAATAATTTTTGAACGTCCTGAACCAATCGATCTAGCAAGTTCTAATATGCCATCAATTTCATTTTTTGAGAATTCAAATCCATTTTCTGTTTCAGCTGACAATGGCTAAATCTTTTTCTAACATGCATTTAATGTTGATGGTTTTATGTCCTTCATTGACAGGGATAGCATCCATACAGTGCTCAATTAATTGTAAATAGCTTCCACGCTTCTATTACACCAATTGATTTTGATTCACTTAGATCTAAGATTAGATAATTCTCCCTCTTCAATTTCACAGGCTTCCAGGTGCAAAGCTCTTGAATTGCAAAATGCAGAGCAGTTTAGGAGAAGATGGATGGATGTGTCATCCTCTTCCTCGAAAAATCTACATTGTGCTTGCCTGGTTATTCCAAACCTACTCAGATGTCCATTCATTTTCAAATGACCTGATTCGATCTCTGCCAATATACAGTAATATTTGTTTTTGCTGAGGTTGGTGCATTGTGAAGATCTAGGAGATAGCAGACCATGGAGATTGCCTCAATATTTGGATTTTCTCTGTTCTAGTTCATTTTTGAACTTTGAGGCTGATCATGTTTGAGTTCAGCACCCTGATGGCTGCTTGGCTATTGGACATTATGATAATCTCTGGCTTTTCCTAGCTTCTGTCAATGTTGGACTGAATACTAGCGTGGATTCCCGCCTGGAAGATTGCGTTTTGATATGGTGTTTTTGGCTCAGTCATTCTTGGCCCTAAGTTTTGTGGTAAATCTTTTCACCAAGCTGAGCTTCCTTGGCATATCGTCTCGGGGCATGTTCCAGGTGTTGTCACATTCAGGAGGCCAATCCAAACTAAAACTGGTTATGTTCTACAGCAAAATGTGCACTTTGGAGAGATTAGTTTCAACCCACTGCTCCTTAAGTAATTATTGGTCTCACTATTGCTGTATCTAGTATTAACAGTACCTGTAGTCCAAATTCTTTTTCAAATAATTTTCAACCTCTGGCACAAAGAATTAATGAACAAGAAAGGGGTTCGTTGTAAAATTTTAGCATGTTTTACTGCTGAATTTTGTCTGGGTATGTCCTGGCAGCTTCAGAATAGGCCGACGCCAAAATCTGGATTTGCAGAAGATTTTTATTTCTTGTAATGGTTCTGATTGTTGCTCCAATTAAATTTATAGTTTTTGTTATGTGTGATGCCTTTTCACCTTTTGTAAACCGATCCAAAATCAGTATTTTTACATCTAGAGAAATAAATTCTCTTTTAAACGTTGTTTTTTTTTGTTTTGTACCAGACGCTAGAGGCGAAGATCTTCTGACGAAACCAACAAAATAGAAGAAAATTGATTTTGTGCGATAGCATATGTTCAAGAAATAAAGCAAGATACTTCGCAGATTGTCTTTCAATATTTACCCCACCAATACACATCGATCCCCAACGCTTTCTTCCATGTAGTAGAAAAATATTTTATGCAGCAATCGTCCAGACAATTTTACTGTCCTCGTTTACAGGGTTGCTCACAAAGAAGAATTCAAACAGCTACTACCCGCGTTCGAAGTGTTACGATCGGATAAGGAGGATAGGCAAATCGTAACAAAAGGCGTTTCCTGTGATATTTGCGGCAAAACTTATAGCAGCAAAAGGAGTTTGTGGGGTCATATGAAATTCATTCACAAGAAGAAGGGAAAACAAATCGTCTCCGACCCGACCAAGTAAATACAAATTTCTCATGTTGCTATTATTTAATATCTATGTATATTAGGAACTTAATTCCCTGATATTAAGATTTATCAGGGAATAAAGGACGTAGTTGTTACATTTTACCACACTTCTTTGTAGGTTAGTAAAAGGAAAAGTACCTTGCGATATATGCGGAAAAATTTATAGCGGGCAGTTAAGTTTAAAGAAACACATAAGAGATATTCACGAAAAGAGAATTAATTCTAAGGGAGCTTGCGATATTTGCAACAAATCGTTTAGGAATCCAACCTATTTAGCGGCTCATAAGAAAGTCGTTCACGAAAATCGAAGCGATTTCATTTGTGGAACTTGCGGTAAATTATGTCTGACTAAAGCTACTTTGGAACATCACGAGACCACTCACACGAAAGATTATAGAATTAGATGCGATAGTTGCGGGAAGGGCTGTTATAGCTTCGCCGAATTAGAACATCACCGTGCGATCAAACATAAAGGGGAGCATTTAGTTTGCGAAGAATGCGGCAAACAATTCATCGATAAAAGTTATTACAAGCGCCACGTTATGACGCACAAACCTGAATATATTCAGAAGATGCTGACGTGTCAGATTTGTAATAAATCTATGACGTATCGAGGGTATAAGGTGCACATGAAGAAGCATAATAGTGAGCAGCACGTTTGCGAAATCTGCGGAAAAGCGCTCACTACTGCTGATTCCTTACGGATTCATATTCGCAGACATACTGGGGAGAAGCCGCACGTTTGCGATGTGTGCGGGAAGAGCTTCGTCCTTAGTCAGCACAAAAAGGTGCATATGTTGACTCATACTAAAGAAAGGCCGCATAGTTGCAGTGTCTGTTCGAAAAGATTTTCGCAAAGGAGTAGTCTGAATATTCATATGCGGTGTCATACTGGGGAGAAGCCGTATGAATGCGAGATTTGTAAAAGGAGATTTGTCTCTAGAACCTCGATGAATACTCATGCTAAAGTGCATGGAATAGTATTGAAATAAATTTTGAAAAATATGGTATAGTATTTTATTTTAACGCCTTTGAAGATCTATACTTACAATAGAATTGGTTAAAATCTGTTATCCAGGTTAGAAACATCCTAATAAACGGGGTGATACTAGTACAGAGCTTGCTATATATGCACCAAACTGTCAGAACCTATTTTACGTATCCATAGCAAATATCTTAGAATTAAAAAAATAGTTAAATTGCAACGGATTCTTATCGTTTTTATGTAGTGGTGATAACTCGCTTTGGACGATTGCTAAAACGTTAAAGAGAAGAAGCCAGGTACTAACAGTATTCTCGTCCACTCCTCTCTTGTGCGCTCTCTGAATCTTTACTGGTCAATCTCCACACAATACGAGGCCTGACAATTAAGTAACGAGACCAATTTTTTTTCTGCGGTTGTGATAACACTATAGCTTCGAAATTTTTTAGCCCAATATATCCAGTAGTTCATCAGCTCTGTCGTGTTGTGAGGAATTGAGTTTTTGCGCAAAATCTGGAGCTTCCGCTATGGAAATGTACGATAATGATTTTCTTGAGTCGTGCTTCATTGACACAAATGATCGAAAGATGGCCGTGAAAGTGCGGAAGAGGTGGTGCGAAGTGAGAGAACCTAAAGTCACTTAGTCATTAAAGTCATTTAACTGGTCGAATATTGGGTGAATTTGGGCGAATCTCTTAGACAGATTTTATCGGAGGATTTTGGGATGAAAAAGCTCTGCGCGAAAATAGTTCCGAAGAACCTTTTGGGAGAGCATAAACTCTGAAGATTGTTTGCAACAGGTGAAAAACGATCCTACACTGCTTGACCGGATTATTACAGGTGATGAGAGCTGGTTCTTGCAATATGACCCTGAAATGAAGCCGCAAAGCCAACAGCCTCCAAATGACCCGAGACCGAAGAAAGCTCATATGAGCAAATCCAAGATGAAAACCATGCTCATCTGCGGGGTGGTCCATAGGGAGTTGGTTCTACTTGGCCAGACCGTTAACCAGATCTTCTACCATGAAATCAAAAAAGGGTCAACAGAGTGAGTCCCCACATTTCACAGTTGAGTGTGATCCAGTTTTTAACCTTCAAAAGAATTGCGGTTTACCACAGTCGCTATACTCGCCCGCCGACTTTCTCGTGTTCCTCCAAGTCAAGTAGGTGGTAAAAGCAAGGCATTTTGACTCGATTCAAGAGATCTAAGAGGTGGTGATGAGGCTACTGTCGTACATTCCGATTAAAGCTTTCCAGAACCGCTACGATGCATGGAAAAATCACTGGAATCGCTGTGTTGGTGCAGTTTTATACACCCAGTCGCATTACTTAATTGTCAGACCTCGTAAATCACTTTTTAAACCTGTAAAAACTCGTCTAAGCTGCCATCTTCCATAGGCTCTACAATCTTACAGTAGAGAATAATCTTCTGTCAAAGAACAGTTTGGTTGGATTCACTAAATATTTATCCACGAATTACTGAATTTTTCGAATGGATTTAATTCAGTGCTGGAGGTATGTTAGCTTTGTACCCAAGTTGTCGCAGCCAGGATTTTTAACCTTCAGACCTGCGGTTCTTATTCGACTGACCCACACGGAAATTTCGCGCGGAACTCCTGTTATTTGTAGCTGACATTCCTCGCTCGTGAAGATAGCAGCTGGTCTCATCTATGGCGCCCACATTGGGTCCAAAACTGCCAATTCACAAATCAGGACGATCAATTCCGAGCAAAATTGTATGTTGCGACTGATCGTGGATGCTTAATGGTTTGCGAAGCTTTTTGGGAACCGCAAAACGCAGCAGTGCTGACTAAGATCATTTTAACCCACACTCTAGGTCGGAAAGTCTTGGGAATGATCTTTTGACTCTTCTAAATTGACAAGTTCCTCTAAGTATGATAGATGTCGCTTAAATTATCATTGTGGATTAAGGATGACGTTTCAGATCATTAACAGATTTAGTCTTATCCTGACGATGATCCTTTTCGAAGAACGTTCAAGTCAGTGAATTGGTAGCAGTTTCAGGTAGGAAATATGACTCAAATTGGGATTACTAAGGAGAAATGTTACGTATTTAGCAATTAAGATTTTTTTCTTATCATTATCAATCCTGTTAGTATAAATCACTCCACCAACTTCCCACATATTAGCTATAACATATCATATTTTACTCATTTGTAGGTCCTTTAAAATGAAACTAGAAAAAGTAGCCCCA
>SMLS01028871.1:0-10192 GCA_004785975.1 Popillia japonica | reverse complement strand
CGTCACATATACTAATAGTATCTTTTTTTCCACTATGGCCGCCTTCCGTAATTCATCCATAATGTAACTTGATGCCGCAGCGGATGTTAACATTGTTATTAACATGACTTTAAAATTCTTAAACACTTGGTTACATAAACATGGTGCGTGCATTGACTAGTAAAATTATATTTAAAGCAGCACGCATGTTTTAGTTCTTTTTCAATTCCTAGATTATAGAGATCCTTGTTAGGTCTACAATGAGTTAAGTAGTGGTGGCTATGGTAATTACCTTTTACTTCATTCTAAAGTTTAACAGTACTGATTTATTCTTTTACCGATCAAATTCTTCCATGTTTTGATCGACAGAGATGGCTGGTATTATGTGATTAATAATGTCAAACTAAGTACTCAGATCCATAGAAGTCTAGAACGATTAGAGTTAATAACATATGAATTTTGAAAAATTAGTCGAATAAACGACTAAGTATGTACTTATTTGATTATTGACAGGTAATAATAGATTTCAGTATATAACTCGCCCGTTAATACGTAATTTAATACAAACTCATAGTACCATAGTAATAAATTTAATTCAGTATGCACTTACTTTAAATATTACAGATATTACTTTTCATTCTTCTTCTCTGCTTCTCTTACATAATAATTTTGAATTATAATTTAATACAAGTTCCGTAACGTGAAATTATAGATTACGAGTATAAAGTAGCTGCAATAAAAATGTAAGTGGTAATTTAATATATTATTTTGAATGATTTGTTATAACCGTAGTCAATTATATTGATTATAAATTGTAGTTTAATGTTAGATTATGTTTTTTATGCTGCATGTTGTTCATTTATCTATTTTTTGTCTATAATATTTCGGTTACTTTGTATGGCACATCTGCTGTTAATTAGCATAATTACTATGTATGTAATATTTTGTAGCAGTTTTGCTCCATTGATCAAACTTTTTAACAAATTAGATCGAAATAAATAATTTGGCGTTTCCTTTATAAGTCTGTTTTCCAAAGCTCTCAATAATGCAAGAACAATTTTTCTATACATAAATATGTGCTATATGATATTGTTTCTATCATTTTTATATTCTATTGTTTGTCTAAATACCCTTGCAAATTTTTATCTACTAGTCTCAAGATATTTATTTTAGTTCTTTAGTTTTTATATCTATGCTATGTGTCTGAACTAGTACGATAGTTAATATACACTGCTGTGCAAAAGAAAGCAGAACCTTATAAAATTTATGATATTCTACTAACAACATATAATTATTCTAAGGGTGGACTACAATTTTGTGGTGAATATGAAATACATCTAAACCGAAGAATAAGTATGAGTTATTGCGAGAAATTTACTCTTAAGTTCTAGGAAATTTTTAATTACAAGGGGAAACAATATCTTATGGTCCATCTGAAACGACTCGTAGGAAGGATAATCCGTAGGCAATTTATTGCAGATAAAGGTATTTTAATAAAATCGAAATTTTATACCTTCAGTTCATAGTTTATCATCATAGGAAAAGGTTTGGTATATGTTAAAAATAAATTCGCATTTTTGTTTCGTGTAAGTCTCTGTTTTGGTTCATTCTATTGAAAGTACGCAGTTTGTAATCGTGAAAGAATTTTAAAAGTCACAAGATGCCACGAATATCTCTTGTGAACAGACATAAAATTGTTAGGAACAAAGCACGGAGGATGTAATGATTGTGGGTATAGCAGCCGGTTGAACGAAATAAATCGACTTTTTTGTCGCTAAGCTTTCGATATTATTTTATTTCTTCATAATTTCGAAAGCTTAGCGACAAGAAAGTGTTCACGGCACAGTATACAAAGTAAGAAAGGCAGGACGGCCTAAAAAGCTTAGTCGAACTGATGAACGTTTTTAAAAATGACATCCTTCCGAAATCGTAAGAAAGTAAACAGACAATTAACACAGATCTGGCAAAGAACCGGTTTATGAGGATGCGTTGCAATAAAGAAAACTTTACTGAGAAAAGGTAATAAAGCAAAAAGATTAAAATATGCTTTAGACCATAAAGCCTGGGGAAACAATAAGTGGCGTGAAATCTTATGGACCAACGAATTTAAGTTTCCACTGTTTGGCATAAATAAATGTCAACATGTAACGAAGGACAATGATCCCAAAGGTGATTTCAAATTAATTAAGAATTACTTGGCCCAACAAGAGAGCAATGGGATATTGAGAATAATGGTTTGGCCACCACAAAGTTCAAACCGTAACATTATAGAGAATGTTTGGGATGATCTCGATCAAAAGAGATGAAAAATGACCCAACAATGTGAAGGAGTCGTGGACAGTCTTACAAAACTAATGGATCAAAATCCCCAATGAATTTATTCAGAAACTGCATGATAGCGCACAGAACAGGATCAACGACGTTATTAAATTTAAAGGTGGCCACGCAAAATACTAACACTTCCATTTGAAACATTAAAAATACCCATATATTATTATAAATGTATAAGTAGCAATCGGACTAGATACATAATAACAATTTTTATTGTGATTGTAGGTCATTTATTTTTAGTACCTCGCATTGGTGTAGAATATTTATAGGTGCTGGTTTCTTTTGCACAGTAGTGTACCTGCAGTACTGTATTGATTGACGTCGACAATGTTTACATTTTATTAAGCTATACTTGAAAATATGTTTGCAGCAAATGATGATTTTTTGTTAGACCTTTCTTGTAAATTACATCTATTTCATCTCTTAAAAATATCAATGCAGAATTACTTGAAAGGAGAACAGAGAATTAACAATCAGTTAGAGTAGCACATTTAGCTGCAGAAATTATTAATTGCGAAGTTTGCAATGCTGTTCCATTTTTAAAATCAAGAACAAACGGAAAATAAATCTATGCTGCTAATGAATAATGGCCATAAATAAAATATTAAACTATGAGAGTCTTTTTATAACTTGCCGTTCCCAAGTATTACGTCGAATGCAGTGGTAAATGATTTACTGTACTGACTGTGAGTTAATCGATAAGAGTAATAGCATTGGTAGCGTTCACTGTGTATTTATGGTGTACACGTAAAGACTATTGTTTCCGGTAAAATTCCACTACACCCTCACGAAATACAGTAGTAACTATCCGCTTGGTATAATAACACCACACTTTACACACGCCTACAACACATCGGTTAACATCTACATTCTCGTCACGCATGACAATAAAATTAGCATATGGACAATAAATTCTTGAAATTACATTAGCGGGATTACTTTTAAAATTGTATCGCCGCTTGTAGGTTCGCCCTATCTTTTCTAATCCTTAAAGTTTTGGTGCCACTGAACTTTCTGTACGCATAAATCCAGGATTGTGGTGTGCTACAACAAGTTTTTAGTATGCGTAGCGGTAAACACGGACTCGAATTGATGGCAGGTATTAATGTTGCGATGAGTGTCAAGTTGTGGGGTTAAAATAAACGATATCTGTGTGCTGTGCAGGAGATATTAATGCTAAGTGAATGAGTAATGTCGCATGCAGCGCCCGGGATAAGGAAATGCGATCATTCTTTTGTCTTATTAAATTAAACTGTTGTATTGAATTAAAGAGAAATGGGTTTTATTAGCTTTCGGCGAATAATGTATAAAGAACATCAAATCACAAATATTCCTACGAGTAGTAAGTATAATTGGTATAAGTATATATTTTGGTGAATAATAGTATTTTACTAAGGGGTAGTACGGAATATAGCGAGAGAGATTCTAAAACACAAAAAAAAACTGTGTGAGACCTACAATAAAAGTTAGTAGTGGAGAACACTGGAAACCTTATTTATTATCTATTCCATCACTAAGATAAGATTTCCATAAGAACTAATTCATACCTGACTATTCCTTATCTTATCACAGAATATCTTTAACACAACAGTCTGTTCAATACAAAACAATAACATTTTATGATAGTTTGTAAAATTCATTCAAAAAATGACCATTAAGGCAATTTAAAAAAGAAATAAATCACATGGTAATTAACACGGTTTTTTATAGAATACTTAGATTTTTTTTTCCTGTAAATTATAATTAATAGATAGGTAGTGTTTTTTGTTTTTTATAGTTCTATTATGTAGATATAGTATTGTTCCTTTGTTGACTTCCCTAAAGATATTGTTGTCAATTCGGAAATAGACGTTATTATTATTATTATTATTGTCTGGTATAACAATAGAAGCCATATAAGCCATGTTTTATAAAAATATAATTTATTTGGCAGCATACTATTAAAGGCGTAGTTAGTATGCGGAGGTGTCGGATACTACAGGGTTTTTTATGTGTGGTAGAAGTTAATTTAGTTATCAAGCTGTTACCCGCTTTAAATAAACACGTATTGTGTAGTGAATATGTCGATATGTACAACAACTAGTTCAATGATACATACATATGTACATATCATTAAGCGTTTGACGATAGGTACCTGGTAAGCAATTGATCCTTTTCATGGCCTTCGTTTTATGCTTTTTTGGTATTTAGCTTCCTTCTTTCTGAAAATACTCTGACCATCTAGTGACGATGCATTATAGTTTCTTTGCTACGACTTTTGCTTTGCTAGTGTAAAAAGTAATGTAAAAATACTAGTGTATGTTTGGTCAATCAATATTTAAATATAAAAGATGTAGTTACGAAGATTCTGTTCTATGTACGCCATAGAAAGGCAACTACTGGCTACTGATGCATTAGGTCCGCTGCTTAACTCCAAGAGAGTGTAAAAATATCTAGCATTGTATATTATATACTATTATGGACTCTTTTGTTTCAGCTTTCGAATTGAATCTGTCAGGTGGGGCATAAGTTACCTGTTTAGAATAATTGTATTAATGTAGTAGAATATGATGAGAGTTTATAGATGTGATCTTCTAAAAAGGGCTTGGCATACTTCCTAAAAATAAGATCGTTTGTTACAAAATATACAGGAATTCATAATAAACAATGAATAAAAATTTTGATCATGGTAACATTAGAGAACTCTCTATGCGAATAAGGCAATTACGTAGAATCGGCAGTCTGCGAACCTTTATGGCAATATACTGAGTGACAGAAGTGTTACACACAGAAGGAGAAATTTGTTCAATTTGATTTTTTGGCATTAAAACGACTATATTTAAAGCATGCTATGATAAGAATGCCGACTTTTTATCATTGATTCTCTTAGTTTCCTGCAAACAGATTCATGTTCATGAGAGTT
Source organism: Popillia japonica (assembly GCA_004785975.1). Lineage (NCBI taxonomy): Eukaryota > Metazoa > Arthropoda > Insecta > Coleoptera > Scarabaeidae > Popillia > Popillia japonica. The sequence goes on along the minus strand of SMLS01028871.1, from coordinate 4,980 downwards.
GACTAATATAGAAAAGTTTAGTTATTGTGTGTCCGTGTGCAAGTGTAAGCGAAACAAAGTGCCTACAGCTCGAAGACGTCAAAATTATCACCGTGTTAGTGACTTTGTCACGGGTGAAATTGTTTGTCCTATCGCGAAATTAGCTCTCGTGTTAATTGTACGGCAATGACGGTAATGCGTGTATGTCGTGTGTAGCCAGAAGAAGGTAGACGAAAACGAAGAAGATTAACTGGTCAACCGAGGCGTACCACACAGCGTCAAGATAGGCGCTTCAGACAACCAGCTCTACGAGACCGTTTTGCTACAACTCGTCGAATTGCTGACCAATGGTTTGGAGAAGAAGGCAGATGTGTTACTAGGGTACACTATATCAGCGCATTCGAGCCTATGGACTTTTTTTTATATCGTCCACGATTAGTTTGACTGCAGATTACTATCCTCACTGTATGCACAATGGCCGTCGAAGGGTACGGCACCGGCGTGGAGAGCGGCACCATATGGTGTTTGCTGTTTAGAGGCATGTACACAGGATAGTTGGAGTAATGGTTTGGGGGGTTATTGTTTTTAATAGCCAATCACCACACTGTGTATTCGAGGCAGTATGACACCTGCGCGTTATGTTGAAAATTTTTGGATTCAATGTTCGACCAATCAAAGTTAATGCTTTTATGTCACATGTATCAGGATATCCAATCAACATTTGATTATACTGATAACTACCCCGGAATGTTATGACTAGCGATAACACCCCGGCTGTCACCTGACTTAATGTCATATCACTGCTTATGTAAAACTTTTGACAGTTTCAAATTTAATTTTCGAAATGTCACGATTTGGAGAACTAAATAGTGAAAATATAGATAAATTGGAAACAAATTCAGCAACTTCTGCAAGCTCATTTAATTTCTCAAATTGTACTTTCAATAATTGTTCTTTTAATAAATAAATGTTAACGTTAATTTAAAAAGCCAAAAATTTTCTGACCAAATATCCCACGGACAGAGATAAAACCTCATAATTTTATTAGTTTTCTCTAGCACGTTTCGTTAGGTAACGCCTACGGCGTCGGGATGTTACCAAGCAACGTGCTCTCGGAAACTAATAAAATTATTTCGTGATTATCACTGTCCTAGGGATATTACTACTGATAATGTCCTAGAAATCACTTTACTACCTTATATAGATGGCCGTTTACATATCCTTTTTCATCAAGACAATGCATGTCCCCGTATTGCTCGGCGAACTATAAACTTTCTCCAAGAAGCAGGCGTTAATGTTTTACCGTGGCCACCCCGCTGACAGGATTTAAACCCCATTGACCATGTGTGGGATATCATGGGGGAGGAAACTGTCTTTGCATCATCCGCCACAAACTTTGGCGCAGTTAATCAATGAAGTTCAAGTTGCTTGGAACCAGGTGCCACAAGCGTGTTACATGTTAACACTTAAAGCGCCGGAATTACATTAATGCAATGTTTTTTGACTGTTGGTTAACCGCCGGGATATCATTTTTGCAACGTAACATAATACCCTTGAGTCTATCCGCAACCGGTGAAATGTTTGTCATAAAATTTCTGTGTGTTTCTTCAAAGAAGAGGGTCTTTTGTATGTATATTAGTGGAGATATAATATATTATGCATTAAGACTAGAATATTAGTTAGAATTGATAAATGGGAATAAACATGTATGCGGCTGTATTGGCATGGTGATATTATAAAATTGCCGGCCCTTTAAGTGTTAATAAAACCTCACGCAAATCGTTTCAATTCTGATGTAAAACTATAACATTGCCAAAAAATCAAGTTAAACAAATGATGTCTTCTGGGTGTAACCCATCTAATGTCACTGAGCATAATATCAGCAATGAACTTTTGTCTGTACAGGAAAAGCAAACTATATACTGCACATGTATAAGAAAATTACTGGTAGTACTTCCACAATAAAGATATCACAGATAACACTGCCAATTTCAAATACTTATTATATTTAACAATAATCATAGGTGTTTCGAGGACAAGTATGTACCGTGTTGTTGGTTAATACAAACCTAAAGGTCTAATTTCACCACCACTAAAACGAGTTGAAAGAATGTCCCTGTCATAGATACTATGAAATACATGATAAGAAGTAACATACATGGGTTTTGAGGATGGAGAACTACCTACAATTATAAATGTAGCAAGTTCTATGTAATGTATAATATTTATAAATAATACAGTACATATTAAAATTATTGTGCATTTATTTATTTACAAATATGTTGCATACGAAAATTTAGTTAAATATCGAAGTACTTGAGTTCATTTTAATTTATCATTTAGATTTGTCCCTCTTACTAAAAAACAGAATATATATAAGAATAAATATTAATTGTGGGCTTTGACGAACATAGTTGGCAATTCTATAACAACCGTACTAGTAGTGTATTTTGTGATAAATCAAATCTAAAATTATAAAGTTAAAATAATGTTTCTGTTATTAGTAAATTGCTACCTTGCTAGGTAATTAATATGGTAAGTCGCTACTGGACCTAATAAAAGCAAATGCGCTTTACAATCATTACGGCAGATGGATTATATCAAAGTTTGGGTCACCGAACGACGTAAAGTCGGTTTTAGGAAGTGTCTCTAAACAGTGCTTTGCAATACCTTAATGGACTCATTAGCCGTTAGTGTCCGCAGTGAAATATGTATTTGGCAAACAATGATGGAGGCTTTTAGTTAGGCATCTAATATAAACGGAATGAATAGCTGTTGAAACTTGTTTTCAGAATATTAAAGCATTTCAACGAGTATAATAACTTAAAATAGGTTACCCCATGCAGTTATTCAAGCTACATCACAAATATTTGAATTTCTAAAGGTTTGGTTTTGTTAATTCTGTAGTAAATGCTATTCGCGTGATAACTAAATAGATAAATGGAAGAATACATTAGGTATAATTAGTATAAATAAGAAGCATTTGGAAATAAGAAAAAGTTGAAAGATCAACTTACTTCGCCTTTTTTATATCTCTAATAAAATATCATGCTATTAAAAGTTTTAGGACGTAACAACTACGAAGTGATGTACTAGGTACTACGAGACTACGTGGTGTAAGTCAAGAAATACAATATTGCCGCATTTCCGGAATAAATGCTTCTCATGCAAATTGCAATTTATCATTTCCGTCTCGATGAAGTTGAAATTCACGAGATTGCTGCAGTTTGGGGATTCTACAGACAATATTCACCAACGCTAGGTTAGCGTGAACTTATTAATTCTTCTCAAGTTTAAGCCCGCTGTATACCATTTGCATTCCATGCAGCCAATATGATGCGCACGTAATATCCTAATACATGCAATTATAATCGAGCATGACAGATGCCTGGATGGACTATCCTAAACATTAAGGAATAATTTAAATAACAACGTAATTTTTTTGCTTCACGTGAAAATTTACACATGTGCATTATATTTATCTTTTTGGTCCACACATTTTTACCAACATTTAGAACATCAGCAAGAAACTGCTTCACACCTATTTAAGATAATATATCATTCTGTAGACCTATTGTAAAATCTGTACTGTTGGAAAATTCAGTACTTATCTGTTTCCATCTGTTTACAAAAATTGAATAGCTATTTTTGCTAACAATAAGCGTAATTTCTCCTTATGTGTTCCTTTCAGATTTAAATTCATGGTTGTCACTTTTATACGGACAATAAAGTTAATAAATGGAAGTATTTTATAGTCTGTTGCTGTCTGCCGTGCATTACATACATTGAGTAAAATACATTTTAATATACCACTAATTTACTTTACGCTGATTTATTTCGCACATTTCAACATATTCATCGTAACGAATTTCAATCTTATGCTAAATGAAAATTTTGCGCATGAAGTAGTTCTTTAGCGGATGAATCTTCAGTATATTGTACGTTTGGTCGGTAATTGGGCGTTAGTTAATATTTCATTCTTCCATTACGTATTACGAATTATGAATCGTAAATTAACTAGAATCGCTACAAAGAATCATTCATACCACACGAACATGAATAACTTACAATCATTCAAACAGTGGATAATTTAAATATTAAATGAAGGAGAGAGCTGCGGGATAATTTGCATACTATATTAACCCCTACCTTACAATACCATGCCGCTAATTTTGCAGCAAATTAAATCGATGGAAGCGTTTCCTACGGGTTATAGTTGAGATATTAGCCTTGACTATAAAGGTATAATCTTCTCGAACCAGAAAAAGGAAACAAAATATAATCAAATGAATAATATAAACAATGAAATAGACTGGGTTATAGTAACAGTAGTTCGTGCAAATGATTAAGTGATTAATTAACATCATTTTCGCAATTATTTAATATATGTTATCTAAACTGGAAGACTTGAAACACTACCACAATATCTGTTTTAAAAAACTTTTGATTATTAAGAGCCAATTACAACAGCTACAAAATTATCTGTATATAACATGTGCATAATGCCTTATGCACATGTTCTAATACTGGTCTCTTTCTGTTTTTCCAGCTTCTGGCTTAAGATTATTGCTTTTGCTACTGAGGTTTATTGACATGTCTTCTAACTGTGGGACATTTGTTTTACGGTTGTTGCTGGCATATTTGTTTCTGTTCTGATTTGCTTTTCCTTACACTCTTACGTTCCAGGATTCCCTCTCTGGTATTCTTTCATGTAGCGCTCTGTATAAATACCTTAACCAAGTCAGTGCGTATTTTCTAGTTTTCTCTTGAGGTATCTTATGTTTAAATCGATTGTGTACGATTATGTTTTCTTAAAATTATTGTTTATATTTTTGTGCTCTTTCGTACCGCTAAACCGCTATATAGCCCTGTGTTGTGATCACTTTTCTTATTTCTTATAATAATGATTTTGACTATGTCATTGTCTTAGTTCTCTTTCAATTGTTAGAATTTCCAGTTTCCCACCTGAATTGTCTTCATTTTCGGTTTAGCTAACATCGG
>SMLS01028862.1:0-10248 GCA_004785975.1 Popillia japonica | reverse complement strand
TGTCGTCAATACGCGTGCAGTTAGTAATTTTCATCCGTCTCTGTCTCTCATTGAGCTATCTCAATCCTTTGCGACATCGTACAACAGACTATGTATTCCATTGACATTCAATATTTGTTTGGTCGTACACTTTCCAAATATAATACTAGCGGCGCCATCTATTTTACGCCACTGGAACTATTCTTTACACGTATATATATTTACATTGTATTTGATAGTACGTATAAACAATGGTATAAAGCAGGATTTTCAGCGCCTGTAACCTTACATATTTCTTGCATCTGCTATTACTTTTGCATATTCCCCTATACTTAATGTGTCTAATGCTCTCTATACTGTGAAAGTAAATTGTTCGAAGATATCGTTATAAAATTAAGCCCAGACTGTTTGGTGAGTGTCCGTTTCCTTTTATTGCTAATACATTATTACAGATAATTACATGAATCCAGATAATTAAATTAAAAATCATAAATCATAAATAGTACCTACCTATATGTATTTTTATGACCTTTATGTACTTATCTTATGTTGCTGATACTTTTTTCCACTTCTAGGTCAATTATAACACTTTAATTCGATTAAAAATCAAAATGATGAGAAAAGAATTTATAATAAATTTTTGAGACACTAACGGAGACTTTCATGTTTGCAGGACTGCTCAACTGCTAGAGTAAACATTCGAAGTGGCTACCACCGACAGGTATACATAATAGAGCACCGCGCTGCGACAATGAGTTATGCACTATTGGCAGAAGATCGTGACTATATCTCTGGATTCGTAAATTTTATTTCCAAAATCCTCGATATTATTTACTTACTTCTGTATCATATATCTCTTAAATAGTCCCAAAAAACGAATTCAGATTGGAATACCAACGTGACCAAGTTACTGTCGAAAATCTCTATAGTGCGCCGGAACTCCATAATGGATAAAATACGTTTGTTAACGAATGCCTAGTAGCCCATCATTCAGCGTTTGCGGTTTATTTATTTATCAAGAAGTTTAAACAACTTTCCCTGTTTAAACGATTCGGTAATAGGAAAAGTCCAATAATAAAATCGTTTAGTACAGGTACTGCATCACAAATTCATAAAAAATCGTCGGTACAGGTATGATATACCGCAGGAAGGGATTCTATTGCCCATACATGTTATGAATATTTAATATATGCTTTATGAAAATTATGGTTCGTCCGTAAAACGAATTTTTGTAAAAAGTTGGGATTTTCGGCATTACCAAACATTGGTTTACGTACCTTCTTCTCTGTGTTTAGACTGCAAACCCATAGAAACTAGTGTTGAAGTAATAAAGCGAGATACAATGATTAAGTGTATTTATTATGTATATGAATTCTCAATTACCTACCTTTGGTGACTTTTACCTACACAAATACATTTCCCGTTTTTTTTAAATATTTTTATACATTTAGTAATAACCTTTATTATTACTACCTGGTTTTATTCTGTTTCGTATGTTATACATAACAAATATTTCAATTTTGAAAAATAGGTATTCGAGCACCCTGTATATTTAAAATTAACTACCAACCCTGCGGTGTAGCCAGTACCTACAACCTAAACGGCTGATGCAGAGTCTGCCATTAAAAACTATAAACTATATTCCAGTTTTTAAAACAGAACCCATCCATGTATGTAAGTACATATGTAGCAACTATCCTACTACTGGTGAAACAAGGGAAACATTTTGTAAACCTACTTATATAGGTACGTTTAAATAAATGACATATATAGAGAAAAGGAATCTGTGCATAGAGCAAATGCTTTACAGTACAATATTTCCTCTTTCGAATAACTGAAATAAATATTCATAATTTGTGCTTCAATAAGATCTCCTCTCGAATATAGACTTCCAAAAATTAATTCTAACTTAGCGATGATTTTCATCTATCATAGAAACGTCAACACCATATCACAAACAAAACTTCTATCTCGGCAATTACCAAATATAATGTCAATGCTGGTCAATGCATTGTCTAAAACAGAAGATATTGGCGCTGCCCAGTTTACTGATGAAGAATTACGCCCCGTCTTACTAATATACTGAATACATCAAGGCAGCCATTTTTCGAAGAAAATATTATTTACGTTTGGCAGTAGTATTGAACAAGACGGATAAAAGTTGAGGGAGAATGTATTAACAGGTTAGGACGTCAGCTACTCTAACAAAGTTGGTACCGGTAGATGTTTGTTAGTAACTTCATCGTTTAGTTGTTACTCACGAAAGTTAGGTCACAATATTGCAAGTAATTTTGACGCTTCAGCCGATTTTCAAACGAACTATGTAAATAACACTTTGTTACCATAGTAGGTACTACAAAACTTAATTTCCGGTTTGTATTGGTTTGGAGATACTAGAGTTTTATGTTCTAGTTTTTGTAGTCCCAATTTATACGTGTGTAATAAATTGTTTGTTTTATTGTTGTGTTTTATTTTTATAAATGAGAGTTTCTGAAATAAGTTGCAACGGAAATTGCACAGGTGTATGGTCCGATACAGTTTCAGCATGTTTCGCTACTCCAAATATGTAACTTTTTTAAAATTAACAATATGACGCTAGTGTAAAATTACAGTATAATTTCAACAAACCGGTAACAATACGTTCCCAAAATATACAGTATAGCGGCATCTAGAATTGTATTTGTACAGGTTTTCTCTGTATAGCAATAATACATAGCTCGTTGACATTCCATTATATACCAAACACGTGTACTGAATTGTAAATTGTGAAAACAGTTTACAGTTACTCCTCTCGATGTCGTCCTCTGACAATCACATTTGCATATAATAATGCTTTGTATTTGTAGAAAAAGAACTTTTACTAGAAAAACAATGAAATGTTAGATGGTTCTAGGGATATGGTAAAAACGTGTTTTTCTTGGCATAAAAAGTAAACTGTAATTGTAGATTTTATGTATTAGGTTAATAAAAAATGACTATGACTTCAAATATTTACTTGGAATTTTTAGTGGGGATTGGTTAAATGCGTATTGTGGATGAAATTCTAAACAATAGCCAGTTTTAATTTCAAATTTGTACAAACTATTTAAAAATTCTTAAAAAGACCTTTTGGGTTCGTAACGATCTGGTTGAATTAGGAATACAGTGAAACCTGCCTAAGACGGACCCTTGATAAAACGGAAAACTGTTTAAGGCGGAAAATTTTCATAGTCCGGAATCGTCCTCGTAAAAACACATAGCAACTGTACCTTTTTAAAACGGAACCTGTTTAACGCGAAACCGTACTAATAAATTTAGACCAAAAAGTATTGTGAACCTCCATAAAACGGAATCGGTTTCCACCATAAATATCAGAGTTTACATGCTTCAAATGACCGGCAACGGTCCTTGGCTTGATTTACGATTAGAAAACAGACCATTTCTGACGGTCACCTATGAAGGAAACACTTTGTCTATTGAAAAATGTATCACACGTGTGGATTACTAGTTAAAACGACTCAATAGGAAGACGGAATACAAAGGGATACACATAGTTGTGCACACATGTTCGATCTTTTGTCGGACGATGATAAAGTAACGTTCATACATATATTTATATGAATAAAATAAAATAGGTATGTATGTTTAAATGTGTTCCTTTTTCTGCAATATGATCTAGATACTTGCCTATTTTGTCTTAGAACTTTAGCAAATTCGTTAAAATTCTGGAATTTCACGCGTTGGTATGCTTTAGATTAGACGGTTGAATGAAACATTGGAATTTCATATTTTAATACATATGTATAATAACCTGAGTAAAACGGAAACCTGTGTATAAAGGAAAATATTTTGGTCCCAGTCGATTCCGTTTTAAACAGGTTTCACTGTATTTGATTTCGCATATGCAGAAATTTTTTTTTTGTTTTACATAGGTACTAAGAAAATCTAAGGTTTCTACTGAATACATCTTAGATGTGAGTAAATACTTCTATGTAGGGTATGTATGTAAAATTAACAGTGATAAGTTGGATAATATTCTTCTTTCATTATTAGTAAATAATAAAAGAAATATGTATGTACAATCAGTTTACTGTACCTACTTCATATCCAACATTTTTTTACCAAGTGGGTTTAATCACTTATTATTCTTTAGCATAACAGGCCGTAAAACGAATTATAGTAAATTGTATATTCAAAGAGTGTGATTAAATACCTGTTTTTTTTCTATTTTTGAATTATATCACTATGTAGTCAGCAAAAATATTAAAAGGCGCAACAAGGATGCGTAAATGCGAAATGTAATTATTGCCGTTTAATCTGACAGTTTATCAGAGTTTATAAAAAACAACCTCCCTACATGTTGTTGGAACAAACCTAGTGTCTATCAAGTGAAAGATATCCCAAAGTAACTAAACACCATTTATTATAAATTAAAGAACTCTGGCTCAACAATCATAAAAAGGATGCGGTATTGCTCATTATTAGATGTATTAAATGTAGGTGCTACTGGTAAAAAGAAAGAAAAAAGAAATCAAAATATGTATTACATGTTTAATATTATCTGGTGTGGTATGGAATGTTGAATGCATGAAAGAAGTCTAATATATTTTACAATGGAATAAGCAAATTTTTAGCTTTTTATTAAGGTTGCATATAATTGAAACTTCTGAAGGTACTTTCACGAAATATTTAAAATTACTTTGATGGAATTCGATTATTAGTAACGCCTTGAGGCCTATTTTATACGGTTTCTATTCTTCTATGACATTATAATTTTTATAAAATAAACTAGCTACAGATACGAACGATAGAAAATAGTTCCTTTAAGTTAATTGGCTGCTTGAATAAATATAAGATATTTCATAGAAGACGTTTAAAGTTTGTACATGAATTCCAGAAGACGATAAAAACAAAAGAAACACTTTTAAGACTACCCTTTTATGAGAATGGAAGAACACCTCACTGTATACTATCTATGCATTAATTAAAAGTATACTACGACACCTGCAAGCTTTCGTGGAAAAAAAGGCTATCATCTATCATACACGATATTAATTTGAAACTATTTATTATTATTTTTGAGTTTCTATTTATCTTTCTCTAAAGTAAACTTACTTTCCGACTTTATTTTTAAATAATGTGTTGGGAGTACCTACATCACATCTGTCTTGTTATTTTTGCGTTTTATCTAATAAATTAATGTTATCATTTTTTCTCATGTTTTTTCACTTGCCCATATGAGCCTAATAAGTTACTTCTTCCTCGTTTTATTTTTTATTTTTATAGGAATAGCCTTACTTTTCGGGGCGAGGGTCCATACAGGGTGTATTTGAAATATAAGTAAAAAATATGAAAAATGGGAAGATGTAATTTTATTAAAGTTAAATACAAAATATTTTGCGCAAATTCCTTCCCAAACGCGAGAAAAAAAATTACAACGATATTTATAAAATATTCAATTTAATTTTGGCATTCGCGTCGTAATTGAACTAAAACTTTTTGGATTTATATTCTACATAATTGTAGATATCTTACCATTCTTAATATTTTTTACTTTTATTTCAAAGATACGCTGTATATCATATACTACCGTTTGAAATCATACACATAACGTCGTCAAATATGGCTTTTTAATACTCCTATAAAATGTCTTAAAATAACAAAATTACGCATAACGTCATCAAATATGGCTTCTTAATATCAAAAGATTACAGATAGAATGTCTTACCTGTAGGTGGCCTTTCTTTAGGGTAACAAATTCTGAAAAGACCTTTCGTCCTTGAGTAGTAATAGTATTTTGAGTGCAAATTTTCTAATAGTGTGGTTTCATCTTTGTGTGTACTCAGATAACTCTGTAAAAGAAAAAAATAGGTAAATATTGTACAATTACAAACATTTTCGTCAATTAACGTAAGTTTTATCCTTTGCAATCGAAGGCTGACCAACGTAGCGTTTTGAAAAGAACATTGTTTGAATATTACTTTCGGCTTGGTTTTCTAACCTGGGTAGCTTAATAGGTTTTGAAGCAACGTAATATACTCAGTGACATTAGAAGTATTACAACCAGAAGGAATCATTTATTGAACTTAATTTTTTGACAATGTGATAGTTTTACAACAGAAATGAAACGATAGCATCTGCAAGAAATTTTATTAACATGTAATACAAAAAAATTATTAATGTGTTTGGCGACCCCGTAACTGACTACACTCCTGTACACGTCTAGGCAGCGACAAATTGAAATAGTCGATATTTGCTTGTGGCACCTCGTTCCAAGAAACTTGAACTTCGATGATTAACTGCGCCAAAGTTTGTGTTGAATGGTGCATGATATCCCACACATATTCGATGGGGTTTAAATCCGGTGAATGGGGTGGCCCTGCAAAACATTAACGACTGCTTTCTAAAAAAAGTCCATAGTTCGACGAACAATATGGAGAAGGGCATTGTTTTGCTGAAAAAGGTCGTGTGAGCGGCCATCTAGAGAAGGTAGTAAAGTGGTTTGTAGGACATCATCAACATAATACGCAGCTGTCATTCTGGCTCGAATACACAGAAGTGGTAATCGGTTACCATAAGCAATAGTAACCCAAACCATTACTGCAACAGTCCTGTGTAGATGCCTCTCAACAGCAAAGCCAACATCACGTCGCTCTCTATACCATTCTGCTTCCCAATGCTGGCGTTCGCTGCACCAGTTCAAGCGTTGACGACAGTGGTCCACAGTCAAAGGAAGCACTAATCGTAGACGGTATAAAAAAGTCCAAAGGCTCGAATGCGGCGATATAGTGTACGTACCTTCTTCTTCAAACCATTGGTCAGTGATTTGAAGCATTGTAGCAAAACAGTCTCGTAGAGCTAGTTGGCTGAAGCGTCTATCTGACGCTCTGTGGTACGCCTCGGTTGATCAATTGGTGTTGTTCGTGTTCCTCTACCTTCTTCTGTCCACACACGCATTACTGTCACTGCAGTACAGTTAACAAGTTAACACGACGGCTGATTTCGCGATAGGACAAACCAACATCTTGACAGGCAACAACTCTACCCCTGTCAAAGTCACTAACACAGTGATAATTTTTACATCTTCGAACACTAGGCATTTTATTATCCTTAACACTTGTAGACGAACACGCAATAACTAAACTTCTCTATATTAGTCAGCTCTCATGAACATGAATCTCTTCGCAGAAAACTAAGAACAATTTTTTTCGCAAAAAAGTATCAATGATAAAAAGTTGATATTCTTATAATAGCATGCTTTAGACATAGTCATTTTGACGCCAAAAAATCTAGCTGAACAAATTACTCCTTCTGGGTGTAACACTTCTAATGTCACTAGGTATAATTAACTTATTCTGTATTTATGATATCTGGTTTTCGATAAAAATGTACTGTGTCGAAAGTAAAGAACAAACTATAGTAGTCAGAACTTGCCAATTCTACATTTTTTAATATTAATAAGTGAAGCCGGTATAGAATATATTTCCTAAACTTTAAACGAATATAAATAAAAAAGGTATACGACAGAATGACATATAGTACATACATATAATTCATACAATATACATACATTTCAGTTGGCCCAATTATAATTTATTTATTACTTCAATGATATTAGTTGATCAAGAGGGTATAGTTTCAATAATATTCAAAAGAAAAACTTTGACTTTATTATGGATTTGTTTGATAATCACAGGTAAATAATAGAAAATGGTTCAAATAAGGAATCTTTCATATACATACAGGTAAAACCACATGGCTTATGTAACAATGATAGTATTATCGCAGGCGGCTTTGAAAAATTAAGTCAAGATAACTGTCAGAAAGCATTTAATACATAATATCACGGTTATTGTGGTGAAAATTTTTGGATTCAATTTTCGACCAATCAAAATTAATCCTTTTATGTCACATGTATCAGGATATCCAATCAACATTTGATTATACTGATAACTACCCCGGAATGTTATCACTAGCGATAACACCCCGGCTGTCACCTGACTTAATGTCATATCACTGCTTATTATGTAAAACTTTTGACAGTTTCAAATTTAATTTTCGAAATGTCACGATTTGGAAAATAATAAATGGATAAATAGTGAAAATATAGATAAATTGGAAACAAATTCAGCAACTTCTGCAAGCTCATTTAGTTTCTCAAATTGTATTTTCAATCATTGTTCTTTTAATAAATAAATGTTAACCTTAATTTAAAAAGCCAAAAATTTTCTGACCAAATATCCCACGGACAGAGATAAATCCTCATAATTTTATTAGTTTCCTCGAGCACGTTTCTTTAGGTAACATCCCTCCGCCTACGGCGTCGGGATGTTACCAAGCAACGTGCTCTCGGAAACTAATAAAACACTAATAAAATTATTTCGTGATTATCACTGTCCTAGGGATATTACTACTGATAAATATGGCTAAATGGAGGATAATCAATGAGAAAATCTGTTCAATAATTATAATATTTTCCAATTTCGGAAAATCAAACTCAGAAATTGCAAATTTGTTAGAATTGTCAAGATATAGTGTTAGAAATGAGGTTAAAAGTTACGAGTTTAGTTACTACAAAGCCCCGAAATGTCAGAAGAAGTAAATTTACTGAAGCTGATAGACGAGCACTACGAAGAGATCTCAAACGTAGCAAACGTGCAAATTAATAAGTGCACTCTGGAGTGAAGTTGTTGGAAGACAAATTTCTAGATCCACGTGTTATAGAGAGGTTCGTAATCTAGAATTTGGCACTTAAAAGGTGAGATATTTTATTATAAAAAAAGAGTTATGTTGAAATTGGAAAAATTATTTCTTCTAAAAGATTGTTCTCAATTGACTGAAAAATAGATTAAGATGGTCAGAAGAACATAAAAATTGGAAAACAGAACAATGGCATGCAGTACAATGGAGCGATGAGGCGCGATTCGAAGTTTGTGTAGGCGACAGTAGAATTCGAGTTATTCGCCGAAAAAATGAAGCTTTCCATTCGGACTGTTTAAAAAGAAGAGTAAAACATCCTGCCTCACTGATGGTCTGGGATAGCATGTCTTCCAGAGGGATGGGAAAACTTAATTTTATTCAACGCATAGTGAACACAGAAAATATTTGGACATTTTAGAGGAATCGTTGTTAGCGATAATGGAACAATATTTGACATCCAGATAAGATTTTTTGTTTCAGCATGCGAGGCTGCATGCCACAGCTCTAGAAAAACTTAAAATGGATAGAAGACTTCAACGTACCACTCTTAGAATGGATTTCTAGTAGTACGCATTTATCTCCTATTGAGACTAGGCACTACGAACACATCCTGCTAGAACAATCCCCGAGTTCAACCAAAAACTACAGGAAATTCGGGATTCGTGTACCCCACAAAATTGCGAAGAGTTGCATAGTACAATAGAACTTACATATAGAATTTGACTGTAATAAAAAATAAAGAAGATGTTACCCAGAGGTAAACTTACAAATATTGGCTTTCATATGTTATGAATTTGTTCACATTCATTTTCTTGTTTCTATTTTGTATTAAATTAGCCTCGACGTGTAGCTTTTATATAACAGAATCTAAAGGTTTAAATAAATAAAAAAAATAGTTTATGTTGTACTCGCATTTTGTCTGACAAAGGCACCTACATACATATGTAGAAAATTCTAGGGTGAGCTAACTGAAATGGCAAGGGGTTCGTATGCACGCACGTAATACTATTGACTTACTATATGACACATGACAGTTATAACAATTATTATGTTGACATATTGAAGAACGTTTTATAATGCAAAAAAAAGAGTGGATCAGTTTTTTGTCCGCCAGTTTACATATTCTGTCGCATATAGTACTAATTTTGGCTTTAATATCGCCCAACAGTTTGCTTCAATTACAGAAAGCACTGGATGAATAGATGCTACTATTAAGAGTTTTCAATAATATAAAACAAATAATTATGTCAAAAAGGAAAAATAAGCGTTTCTAAACGCCACTTTTTGGGCAATACCACACAAGTGGTATATTATTGTGAGTAGTATATATGTTACGGGCATAGTGAGAAACAGTGAGAAAGTAGGGCACTGTTAGCAATGCCCGGACAATGTATATAATGACTGCTTATATCGGGCATTGTAAGAAATATTAAAATATGTCACTGTATCACACTGTATTTCCAGCATTGACCGGTCAATGTGAACAATGCCCACACTAAAATGGTCAAGGTAGATACGGCGATTACCACAACAAATCTAACCTCACTTTTGTGTGCATTGTGCTATCACGTTGTAAGTTTTGTGCCACGA
>SMLS01028845.1:0-10054 GCA_004785975.1 Popillia japonica | reverse complement strand
AAGAAATCAAAAAATTAGTAAATCTATCTTATAAGGAAGTGGTTTGCCTGCAAGTAGCACGACACTGACACCCAAACCTAATTCCTTATATTTTCAGGATAGTTCTAATTGGTAAGGTTCAAATTATTCCAATATTTTAACTGATCCATGTTCTTTCTGGCAATATACATATTACTGCTAAACGCGGCGTATCTCGGATACCTGGATGTCTTTCCTTCAACAATGTCACGTAAGATAATCCTGCGGATATTGTTGAAGCCTTTGCTGAATTGATTTCTACCACCTCTCAACCCTATCATACTGTAACTCCTGCATATACACCTATTAGTAAGCACTCCCTGCCGCTAGATGTGGGTCTCTTTGCTTGTGATGAAGTGTTATCTGTAATGAAGGTTGAAACCAAGCATAACTACAGGGCATAGTGGATTACTGTCATTCTTTGTTCATGATTGTGCTCTCGTGTTGTTCCAGCCTCACTCAAATTTTTAATCTTGCTTTGCGAACTAATACGTTCCCAGTGTTTCGCCCGTGCTTAAGAACGATGATCGTAGCTGCTTAAAAAATTCTAGGTCTATCACTATTCTCTCCGTATGCAGCAAAGGTTTGGAGATTCTGCTACACACTAATTAACTATGTGCATGTGCTAAACCTTATCTTTCAAGTTGACAGCACTGTTTCGTTCCTAAAAGATCAACTATTACAAGTTTAGCAGATATTACTCAGTTTTCCAGTGAGTGCATTGATGGGGGACGGCAAGTCGATGTAATATATTCAGATTTCAGTAAGGCTTTTGATCACTCCTTCTTTATCTCTAAATTGTCATCTATTGGCTTTTCTCCTAAATTATAACCAGAGAAAAGTTTTCGTAACATTACAAAATTTAGGTCAAAAATCATATGTATTGTCACTCTATCTGTTTGTATACTAAAATTGCGACACGTTGTGAAAAAACCATTTTAATAGAGTGTAAACGAAAGTTTCTTATAGGTCTGCTTAATATATGGTATGTGATTGGTTTATCTGCAATGAACGAAATCACAAATTACAAAACCTTAACCATTTCACGAAACAAGACAGTTCTACGTGGTATAAGGTACTACATGCATTCTTGAACATGTGGATTCTACAACGGTCACTTGTTTATAGACGCCGACAAGACAGTAATGACAATTGCATTTCTAAGAATTTAACAATGTTTTACGGTTAATAATAAAAAGCGTCATGTCTTTCTTTGTAAAAATGTGTTACTACAAAATTGGTAATGATTATCTACATATCTAATAACTGCTCTTCTATTACATACCTACCTACCAAAGTAGAATGAGAAATCTGGAACATCTACATATACATACATACTTCAAGCTGGGCTGTAACTTTATTTATTGATATAATTTAAGATCTTACATTTAGGAAGAGATATAAATGAATTATCATAGCTAAATCCTTAAAGAACTGCAGATCATCGGGTGTTGATGGTATACCTAGTTGCTTTGTAAAGAAATGCTATCCCAGTTTCGTAGAACTGTAGAAATTTCGTATAAATTTTCCGGACCTACTTAAACAAGCTATGGTTATCCCAATCTACAAGTCTGACGATGTAGACAATTTGAATAACTACAGACCCATTAGCCTATCAACAGTGTTCCTAAATTATTTGAAAGAGTGGCCTACAGCCGATTGTTAGGGTTTCTTAATATGTTTAACATCATAAATAAAAATCAGCATGGTTTTGTGCGGCAAAAATACGAAAACTAAACTCTTTGAAATAACAAACAAAATATTAACCGTTTTGGAAAACAAGCGAATATTATATGGTTACTCAATAGATCTGTCTAAAGTTATTTACAGGAGGCAATGTGCGGAGCATCCAGGACAATTTTATTTTTTTTGTGTAGCGGCTTTCTTAACCATTTTTCAGTTTCCTTATTTTCTGTGTAGTGTTTCTGTTATCGAAATTAATTGGTCTATTAATCGATCAGCTTTTGCAATTGTGTGATACAGGTTGTCGGTGCGGCCGTTATTGTGGAAATATTGTCTTAAACCTTCCAGTACGATGTAGTAAAGTCGCCCAAGTTCTGTCATTCCAACTTTTATGAAATAGCCTCTAGTTTTATAATTTAATCCAATTACACTGTAAACAAGCAGTAATCTTTGTAGGAATACTGCCAAACAATCTTGTTGATTTATTTAATCTTGTGTCTCCACTTTTTGCTTGACCAGTGCTCGATATATTTCGCCATATTCTGGTAGTTTTTAACAAGAAATTAAGTGTGTCCGCTTGGAATAGGGATCTCGAGTTAGTTGTATTGCTATTGTTATATTTATCATTTTTATTAGCTTTTCTTATACGGAGATAGATAATACCAATCGCATAGTACCACTATAACGTATGTAGTATACCTACATACCTATGTGCATACATGTATGTATGTAAGATTATTTGACTGAACGGTTAAACACCATAAATTATACTGATCGAGAAAAATGTTAGATTATATTTAAGGCCTAACTTTGTGGGGCCGTCACCTGACATAAATGAACAATGGACAAGTTTATTGTTACTCCATTGTCGCTTTATACTTAACTCCTTCCATACTTGTACACAGAAATTATATTAGAGTAAGCAAGGTGTAGTCGAAAGCTAGGTTATAACTGGTCGATAATTCAATAATGTAAATGTGTTTATTTCATTAATCAATGCTTGCAGAATTTTCGGAAACAATTTCTTAATATGCGGTTACTTATGCGCAGCAGTTTATGCCTATATATAGAGCAATAACTCTTAAATCTGAAGCATCAAAAAATCGAATCGCAGATTAGGTAAACAATATTCGATGTCGAATAAACAGCTCACATAAAAATTCAATTCCGGAACTTTCCTAAAATGTTCAGTTTTCAGTCGAAATAGACCATACCGCTTTAAAACAAAAACCTTTATGAACATGTAAGTTTTGGTATGAGAATATACACTTCCAATGATTGCCAAGATTCTTTCCTATCTAATCTGGTCGACAGAAAACTCTCAAATAAATAGAAAATTTATTACATCAAAAAATGATTCACATCTGAACTTATTTATAAGTAAATACCTGAAATAACAATAATTGATATGAATGAACTACAATTAATTTAGTTTTCATGGCCGCATCATCACATCATTAGTATGCTAAAGCTTGGTGTTTATCTTCCTCGTTCATGTTTTATTTAAAAACATGCAACTTTAAAATTAAAATGATAGCTCCCGAATTTTGTACGAATACAAAACTGATAAAATGTATAAAATTACCATCAACTTAAGTTTTAGCCTTTGCGTTACAATAAACACGTATGCAGAAGCGATGCTCATGGAAAACGACCGCCGAATGAAAATGTTACGTTGTTATAAATTTTAATCAACTAGTAACACATACATATATAATGAGTACAAAATTTAAAATAGTATAGAAAAGTAATGAATCATATTGCTAGTGAACTCTAATTACATAGACTATTACGAGACTACGTTACTTAAAAATTTAAAGGTATTGATTATTAATAATCCATTTGATTTGTATAAAATAAGAAATGTAATTATATAAAACGATTAGACTGTATCGCTACTGCAGATATTATTATTGGCTTGTTACTAAATGTTACGCTCTACAAAAGTATTAAAATACTGTATATCGAGACAAAACTATCGGAAAATTGGACATTAGTGCGTTACCAAATAGCATCAAATTTAAATATTATGCGATTCGTCGAACTGCGCACCGACATTGTCCGTTTTTCGTTATTACGAAAATTAAAAAGTTTATTTTTTGCTCTTTCTTAATTAAACGCTCTACGATTTCATTACAGTATAAAAGGGGATATTGCCGTTTGCCCGCTCAGTTCGCAATTAACTACATCGCCAAAAGCAGAGATGTCATTTAAGGTAACGCAGCAAGATTTTCTGTACATTTAATAATTCTAATAATTAGACGATTTGTTTTTAGATTCTCGTCGTGTGCGCCCTAGTGGCGTACATGTGCGTGCACAATACTAATGGATGGTACCATGGCGGAGGCGGTGGTGGAGGACACGGCGGCGATGGCGGCGGTCATGGTGGTGGTGGACATGGTGATGGTGGTGGTGGTGGCGGAGGTCACGGTGGCGGAGGCGGTGGACACGGAGGTGGAGGCGGAGGCCATGGAGGAGGAGATGGGGGTCACGGAGGAGGTGGAGATGGCCACGGAGGAGGCGGCGGAGGACACGGAGGTGGCGGTGGAGGACACGGAGGTGGCGGTGGAGGACATGGAGGTGGCGGTGGAGGACACGGAGGTGGCGGCGGAGATCACGGTGGTGGTGGCGGAGGTCACGGAGGAGGTGGCGGCGGTCACGGCGGTGGAGGACACGGAGGTGATGGTGGAGGACACGGCGGTGGCGGCGGAGGTCACGGTGGTGGTGGCGGAGGCCACGGAGGAGGTGGCGGCGGTCACGGCGGCGGAGGACACGGCGGTGGTGGCGGAGGTCACGGCGGTGGTGGCGGGGGTCACGGAGGAGGTGGTGGCGGTCACGGAAGTGGAGGTGACGGAGGCAGTAGCGGAGGACATTCCAAAGCGTACCACTACAGTTATAGCTACAGCAGTGGCGATGGAGGACATGGGGGTGGTGATGGAGGTCACGGCGGTGGCGGTGGTGGCCATGGTGGAGGTGGACATGGCGGCGGTGGTGGCGGACATGGCGGGGGTGGACATGGTGGTGGAGGTGGAGGACATGGCGGCGGTGGACATGGTGGTGGTGGAGGACACGGTGATGGAGGTCATGGTGGCGGAGGCGGAGGACATGGCGATGGCGGCGGAGGATATGGCGGAGGCGGCGGAGGGCATAGTGGTGGCGGAGGAGGGCATGGTGGTGGCGGAGGAGGGCATGGCGGTAGCGGCGGAGGACATGGAGGATACGGTGGCGGAAGTCATGGTGGCTACGGCGGTGGTGGTCATGGTGGCTATGGCGGTGGCGGGCATGGTGGTTACGGCGGCGGTCATGGCGGTGGCGGTGGGGGACATGGTGGAGGTGGTGGAGGACACGGCGGTTATGGTGACGGAGGACACGGAGGCTATGGTGGTGGAGACGATTGTGACTTTGGTGGTGGCGGCGGACATGGCGGAGGTGGCGATCATGGTGGTTACGGAGGTGGTGGACATGGAGGTGATGATGGTGGCTATGGCGGTGGCCATGATGGTGGAGGTGGTGGTCATGGCGGCGGTTACGGCGATGGCGGTCATGGCGGTGGAGGTGGTGGTCATGGAGGCGGTGGCGGTGGTGGTCACGGTGGCGGAGGTGGTGGTGGCCATGGTGGAGGGGGCTACGGTCACCATTAGGAAGCAATTAGTTTACAACTTATTTCAAGTACCTAATATGTATGTTAATAAAATTTGTTAATTGTTTTCTTTCTGTCCTCATTTTGAATCTATCAGCGTTTAAATCGTTCTATCTTAATCTTGTATAAAAGGCTAGTCATCTCCTTTACTTCGGATTGTTTGTCTGCGTTCAGCAAAATTTAATATCGCAAAGAATGATAAATTAGTAAATGTACAGACACCAAAAGAAAAATATTAATTTTCGTACTTCATGAAGGAATCATAAAACCTGATACAGCATAGAAAGTTACATTCAATTATATTGGTTGTTAATTTATTCTAGTAAAGATTGCTAACTAAAGTAGCAACTGAAGCATTCTGTATTATGTTGAGAAGAAGTACGGCTGTACAACGTTAGGAACAAAGCGCGGAGGATATAAGAATTGTTTGGGTATAGCAGCCGGTCAAACAGAAATAAATCGACTTTCTTGTCGCTAAGCTTTCGAAATTACTTGAATTCTTCATACATGTTAGAAAGTCATAAACCCACCTAATGAGACATCAGAGCACTACACATTAGAAACCTTGCAAAAAGGCAGTAATTAACAAATACAGACTAAAAACATTTTACTATAATTTTGTCGGTTGATAAATGGAAGAGATTTTTAAAAACAATTCTTTATTTTTAAAATACAAAAGTTGAAGTTTACTATATGAACGTTACAATCTAACTAACTATATTATATTAAAATGAACTTCTCGTTGTTATCTCTTACGTGCTTCTTCATGGTCACCGTATCTTGTATGTAGATGACACCTTATATATGGATATAAGGAGTCACATGGGTGACTCCTCCCGACCTAGAAGGGATCTTGGCGTTCCTCGGCAAGAGCCTGTGTTGTGTTTCCCAAATTCTTGTCTAATTTGTTTTTACAAATAATCTTATGATTTTTGCATAACATAATGAATACAATAGCGCTTATTGTAAATATACTCAGTCCCCAATTTACATATGTATGATTTTGATTGATTGACTCTAAATGTGGTATTTTTGCAGTCGCTATTTCAGCTTGAATTTTCTCGTAACTTTCTAGATTAATTTTACTTAACTTTATAGGTTTTATATCTTCCACATTATTTGTCTTTATATTAATGTTAGGAAAATGAAAAATTTCACCTTTAATTATTTCGTCTTGATAGCTGAATTTTTGATCGTTAATTTGAATATTACAATGTTTCTCTAATCTGATTAACGTGTTATTTTTAATTTCCTTAATTCCCTTTTCATTACAATTATAAGATATTTTAATCATATTTGGCGCGTATATTAATAAATCGCCTGGACTGATTTGTTGAATTAATGTATCTTCTAAATATACACGGATTTTTTCACACATGCTATCTACATTACGCATTGCAGAATGTTAGAGTGATGGACAGTGTAACTTCTAGGCGTTGTCATTTATGCTGCCATGTTTGAATTCTAATGTTATAGAAAAATTTACATACTCAAGGCATTTTGATGATGAGCGGATTTTGCATTTCAGAAATATACTGAGTGGGGTATCATGGGATTTGTTGTTTGAATATAAAGATGTAAATCAAGCGTTTGATTTTTTCTTTCAAATTTTTATGGAATGTTTCAATACGTGCTTTCCTTTAGTTAAAACTAAACAAAATAGAAATTATGGTAAATGTAAGTGGGTTACAAGCGAGGTGCGACTTCAAGTTTTCAGAAGAAATTTCCTGTTGTGAAGGACACTTATTTGTTGGAAAAAAGTTAACATAAGAGAGAACTAAATGTGACTATTACGCAACTAAAATTTTCAATTGCTCTAATTCTACCAAAGCTGCTTGGTCTGTTATTAATGAACTATCGGGTACCGTCGAGGAATATCACAATATTACTTTGGAATGCGATGGTGAATTAGTTGATGATCCGTATAAGATAGCTAATTATTTTAACGATTTTTTTATGAGTTCAGTTCATAACATAGTTTCTCAAATTCCAGCATGCGATCATGACGATGTTCCCTACAATAGTGTTTCTAATAGCATGTTTTTAGTACCGTACAATGAATATGAGGTTGAGGAATTGTTTAAAAAACTAAAAAATAAAGCTTCCTCTGGACCCGATGAGGTACCATGTAATTTATTAAAACGAGTATCTACTTGTTTGATAACCCCATTAACTTTTCTCATCAACTTATCTTTTGAATGTGGTGTGTTTCCCCAGAAATTAAAGGAATCTTATGTTATTCCTCTGCATAAGAAAGGTTCTAAATTTGATATAAATAATTATCGGCCCCTTACGATTTCTTCAAGTTTTTCAAAAATCTTTGAATATGCGATGTTGAACAGATTGATTTCACACATCGACAAGTCTAATGTTTTAACAAAACATCAACGTGCGTATCGGGTGAACCACTCCACAATGACGGCTATTCATGCTTTTTATAGCCATGTTATTGACGGCTTGGATACTGGTGAGTTTCCAATAAGAGTCTTTTGCAATTTGAGCCGTGCATTTGATTGTGTTAATCATGATCTATTAATCAACAAATTGCAGTTGTATGGCATTCGTGGCGTTGTTGCGGGGTGGTTTAAAACGTATTTAGTGGGTAGGTGTCAGTTTGTTAGAATTCAGCATCAGTCGGAATTAAATATCACTCCAATCAAATCATCTAACTTACAAGTTGAACATGGAGTTCCTCAGGGTAGTGTATTGGGACCTTTTCTATTTTTAATTTATATGAATGATATTTCAAACTTTTTATCGAATTATGACGTCATGATGTATGCGGATGATACTAGTGCAGTAGTTTCATGTGGTAATATAGTAGATAGTGAAAATAAAGTAAATTCATTGTTGTGTAACATGAACGATTGGTTTGCTCGGAACAGGTTGCTTTTGAATGCTGGCAAAACAAAATATCTTATTTTTCATAATGCTCGTAACAAGACGCAGTTTAGTACTCATGTATTTTCAAATAATGTTGAAATAAATCGTGACTCTGAAATTAAGTTTTTAGGATTATATATTGACGATGAACTTACATGGCGTACACACTGCTTTAAACTCATTAGTAATTTGAATTCCACGTGTTATCTGCTGCGTAACTTGAGAAATTTTATTGATATTAATAATTTGTTGTGTTATTATTATGCTAATGTTCATAGCAGACTGGTTTATGGTATAACAATCTGGGGTACATCACCCGTTTTTAATCAAGTTTTTTTCGCCTAAAAGAGAATTATTCGGTGTATGGCTGGTATTAGCAATATGCAATCATGCAGGCCGTATTTTAAGCATGGAAAATTCTTCCATTGCGTTCAATATATACATACGACCTATTAGTGTACATATATAAAAATAAAAATCACTGTATTTGTAATAATGAAATGCATCAATATAATACAAGATCTAAATTTAACTTGCATATACCTTCATATTCATTAACGTTGAGCGGTAATTCACCCCGCATATTTGGTTTACGTCTCTTTAATGCGTTACCATATAACCTTAAATCAATTCCAAAGGAAACACGTTTTAAATCTGAAATTAAGCCTTTTCTCATACAAAACTGCATTTATTCAACTAAAGAATATTTTGACGGTATTGCACAGATGGCAGTGGTGGCTAACGGACTTGTAATTTTATTGTTCTGTTTTATTTGTGTTTTTTTTTTCTTTTTTTTTGGGTGACGTTTCATATACACATTTGTGTCAATTGAATAAAGGTTATTATTATTATTATTATAAATTCAAAACACAACTTTCATCTTTTGGTAAAGGTTCACCACCACATATATATATATATCTTCTAACTTGGGGCAGATTAGCATTAGATACGGTTTTGCTAGCAGAATCATATAGTTATTATGTGGAATGGAATAGATTCCATATAATTGATAAATGGGAATAGACAGTATAGGAAATAATACTTAATAATATTTCTTTATTATCGATATAATTCTGGATAGTTAGGTAAGTATAATAATTGATAGCATTTTTAAGGGTTATCATCTGGCGTGGATCGTACAAGGAATTTAATTGATTTTTCATTTCTGCTATGTCGTTAATTGAGATTACTGACGGACGTGCCTTTCCCATATTGGAAAATACGATGGCATCTTCTAGTTCCGTTAAGAAGTCGAATAATACATTTATTATTTTGTATTAGTTGTTCATTGGCGTTTTGTAATAGTTGATAGAATCCGATTCTGGATACATCCATTGATAACTCTTTAATTTTTGTACTTATTTTCTCTTGATTTTCGGATAGTTGTAAAAAGGTACTTGTCATTTTGGCAGATATAGATTTTAGTAAGGATAAACTCATTTCTTGCTGCTTGTGCAGATTTTATTGATTTCTACCAATAACACTTAGCGCGTTGTCGGTCCGTTGTTTCTCTTCGTGATCCATAAATCCAAATAATTGATTTCCAATATAACCAATAATATCGAGCGGTGGCCTTTTACTTCTGGGGAGTGTTGGAAATATGTTTACCAACTTATTTTCCGTTCGATGGATGAGATTCTTAGTTTGTTTGATTAAATCATACATTGACTGATCTTTTCCAATTTCGTGTTCAGAGTTTGTCGACACGTTGACTATTTGTGTTTGTTTATAACGATTATATCCCGTCGTTGCTGGTGGATACCTTTTCTTCATATAGGTAGTGTTTACTAAGTTCATTTGTTCCTTTATTTTATTAACGTAGCTAAATAA
>SMLS01028807.1:0-21213 GCA_004785975.1 Popillia japonica | reverse complement strand
GTCGAGTTTATTGTATATCTTGTGCATTTTATTTTTTATTTTGTACTGCATATATTTTACTAACCATGACACGGTCAACACCCGGAAACCCTCATTATAGAGCCTATATGTTGTGATAAGAAAGTCAAATTTAACAAGTTAGAAAGTCACGTTATTCACTTAAGACATTAGGTACCTATTTGAAAAAAATATAAAACCAATAGGATAAAAGTGTCTACACCAAAATCACTTCAACCTATCCTGTTTTCATTTCAATGTATGTACAGTAGATAATACAAGTCGCATTATTTATGCGATCGCCATGTCTACTCATCATGACTATAACACTGTTACAATCAGATCACACTTTTTAAACAAGTTGTCTCCAATCTGTTCCATTTACTGCATTATCTACGCAGATATGTAACTCACCTATCTAACGACTTACGAATACGTAGGATAAAGGGCGACCCTGTTCTATTCTCATTCTAACTTATTTCGAAGACGAAACGTTGAAATTGAAAAGGGTACCCGTGTTTTCACGTTCGTATCGTCTCGGTCGGTCTGTTCGTGTGCGTGAAACTATACGAGTTTGTCCTTCGTGTATTTGCGTGGTTGTTGCTTCACCTCATTTCTGATAATACTGTGTTAGTGTGTGCGTACGAGCGTGTCAGGAGCAGAAACTGATTGCGTTCATGTAGCCATTTGTCAGCGCTGTGTTATCTGATATTTGCCTTGACAACTGATATGTTATTACTACGGTTTGATTTCATCAATTCAACGTTTCAGCAGACGACGACGACGCCGTCTCGAACCTCGAACTAAATAACTCACAATTTGTTTTTCTCGAAAAACACATAGGAAATAGCTACATGTGTGAACGCATGTTTTCACGTCTCCCCTATTCATCTGGGATAAGCATCTGCCAGGATTCAGAAAAATAATTAATTTATTCTATTTGGTGGTTATTTTGAATAAACATATTTGCTTAGTTTATTCTAAAAGTAAATTATTTTTTTTTTATTCTACCGATGTACGTTAAATTTACAGCATAGTGAGAAGTGAAGAATCAACTTCCTTTTCTGTATAATATGGATATTAGGACTGAACGTAACACAGTAGAAATTAACATAAAAGGAAGAAACACGAATAAAGACACTCGAACTGAATACAAGATGTCCGCGTTAAACTATTTAATTAATAATTAGTCAAATTCCTGCAAAATAAAGTAATAATTTCGGAAAAAGCTAGACCTTTTTAAGAAAGTAGCATTTTATAATGATCGTCTGTTCTTCGAAATCCAGATTTGATTAAAATTGGACGACATGGTTGCTCAGTCAAGATAATAATAAGCGTTCAATTAGCCTTTACGTCTGGGGTAGCTATGTATTGTAAAACGCATGTCGTACTAATTTATATGAAGTGCAATAATTGAGAATGGAAATTGGCAGTATTCTACAAATAATTGCATTTCGATTAAGATTTCCGAAATTCAATTTTGACAATCTTTTCCACTGAAGTGTCAAGAATAACAGCGTGTTTTGAAGAAACCTGTACATACACATAGACCAAGAACAGGTAGACCTCGTCGGTGAAACGAAAATCTTATTGAAGAAGCCAGAAATATAGTCCACAAAGATCCAACACTATTTCTGTATAGATGGCGGCTATTACAGCAATTAAATTTGAGCGCTGGAACGACTAACGATGCTCTTCCTATAAAACATCTTGGAATGCTGCTTTATAAAATGCAAATGTTTCACGAACTGCTTCCGCCAGATTATGTAAAAAATTATGTGTATTGCGATTGGTTTAACAACAATATCAATAATGAGATTTTGAATAAGATTTTTTACTGATGAAGCTTGGTTTCATCTAAACGGATATGTGAAATTCCTAAAACATGCGTTTATGGAGCACTGAGAATCCCCATTATTTCCGCAGAACGGCGTTATAGTTTATAAAAATTGGCGTATGAAAAGCTTTGTCCAGAACATGATGAGTTGGTCCGATATTTTTTTTATGGGAAGATTAACGCTGAAAACTATTGCAATAATATTCTGCAAGCATTTATACACTAACTACATAACGATAAACTTCAAACAGCAAGATTCTGCCTCACAAAATGTGGCAGGAATATCGGCGAGAATTTTTCGATTTACTAAGCAATAATTCGCGTTTTTGAAATTATAAAGGGTTGTATAAACTTACGTTAATTTAGTATCCTTTACACAAACTTGTTCTTAATTTAATTATTGCACGATACTCTAATAAATGTTAATTTTCTGCGTGTTAATGACTTTTCATGACTCTTACTTCTTTCTTGTTTTACTACTATTCATACGCCAATGTTTACTATACCAATTTGCGATCATATACTGTTGCCTGCCACGCTTTTAAATGTCTAAAATATGATAAAATTATCATTGGTGCTAAACGTTTCCGAAATGATTACTATAGGTAATAGTGGTAGTGCCAGTGGGCTATTTGTTTAGAGGTGTAGTAAGCCGTACAATGGCCCATTCAATGTTAAACTTCAAATCTCAAAATGTATTTTAACCAGATCTATGAATACTTTCTATTCAAAATTGCATTGTCAAGTTTCTATACCCACTCAAATTACCTTTAAGGAAAATGATCTTTTGACAAATAGCGAACTTTGTTCTGATGTTAAGAATTTTGACTTAATCCTCTCAGTTAGGTACCCCTAGTTATCATTAAAAACTCTTTCAGCATTTCGTATTAATTTTGAATTGACTTATGCCCTACTTTTTATTTGAAATTGCAGTATTTCACTTTACTAATGAACACAATGTTCGGTAGTGTGTTCAGGAATAAGCTGATATTACTATTTTACAAAATTATATACTCAGTGACAATAGAAGTGTTACACTCAGAAGAAGTAATTTGTTTAACTTGATTCTTTGGCATCAAACTGACTATACAGGATTTCCACGGCCGAGCCGGACATAGGGGGAATACCTACATACAATCGGTTTTCGGTGAATATCATCTCCCTAATACTACTTCACCCAAATTTAAATGCCACATATTATAATTAAGCTAAGGATGCACATTTCTGCAACCATAGTACAAAGAAAGGCATTTTAATAAAGCCAGAAAATTATTATTTTTAAATCTATTGCACGTGAATTTCTAATAAGGCTGTTAACATATGACAGGACTGCAAGCGGCCGTAGCGCAAGGGTTTACATAGGTTTACACAACGGATTAAAAACGCAATGCACGGATTGTTTAGGGTTCGAATTCCTACAGATCTATTTTGTTTTTTAATTTTTTTATCTTCAACAACAATGATTTTTACAATAAAAAAATTAAAGAGTGCTATTATGTGTTTCGCTTTTCAATTAAAAATTAAGAAAAAACCAAATTCATCTGTCGGAATTCGAACCCTAAACAATTCGTGCATTGCGTTATTAAGCCGTTGTGTGAACTTCTATGCCATGACCGCTTGCAGTGCTGTCACATGGCCCTATTAGGAATTCACGTGCAATAGATTTAAAAATAATAATTTTCTGGCTTTATTAAAATGACTATCTTTGTATTATGATAGGGAAATGTTCATCGTTAGCCTACTTATAATATGTGGCATTTAAATTTGGCTGAAGTAGTATTAGGGAGATAATATTCACTGAAAACCGATTGCATGATTTTCCCTATGTCCCACTTGGCCGTGGAAACTCTAGGCTTGTTCCAACCACCTCTGAGTACCGTAACATTATCGTACAGTATTTGCGCAGTGTGAAAATAGCGTTCCATTTTCACACTGCGCAAGTACTGTACGATAATGTTACGGTAATCAGAGGTGGTTGGAATAAACTTCCTGTATGTTGTGTTAGTTATTTTGATAGGTTGTTGCCTATGTTGTTGCCTATGGAGATGCTGGCTTGTCTTATCGGGAAATTGGCGGTCATGTTAATTGTACTGCAATGACGGTAACGCGTGTGTGTCGTGTGTGGACAGAAGAAGGTAGAGGAACATAAAGAAGACCAACTGGTCAACCGAGACGTACTACAGAAAGTTAAGATACCACTTCAGACAACTAGCTGTACAAGACCGTTTTGATACGCGTCAAATCGCTGACCAATGATTTGGAGAAAAAGGTACACCTGTTACTGTACGTATGTTATATCGCCGCATTTGAGCCTTTGGACTTTTTTCATATCGTCTATGATTAGTGCTTCCTTTGACTACGGACCAGTGTTGTCAATGCTTGAACTGGTGCAGAGAACGGCAACATTGGCTAGCAGAATGGCAAAATGTCGTCTTCAGCGACGAATCGCGATTCTATCCAGGTATGTACCATGACCGTAGAAGGATGCGACGCCGGAGTGGAGAGCGTCGCAATATTAGGTTTGCTGTTGAGAGGCATGTACACAAGACCGTTGGAGTAATGGTTTGGGGTCTATTACGTATGGTAGCCGATCACACTTCTGTTTATTCGAGGCAGTATGACAGCTGCGCATTATAATAATAATAATAATAATTCATGCCTTAGCATCCCCCAACAGCTTGCGCCAATTACAGGGGGCATCGGCTGGCCATGAGTTATTATTACGCCTGCGGCTGTAGACCGACTTAAGATGTTATCTTTCCGCATTTGCCGTGGAATTTGGGAAACTACAGAAAACCAAATTCAGAAAGAACGCACCGGATTCGATCCCGGTACGCCCAGACTATGAAGCGAGCGCGCTAGGCACTGCGTTACACAGCCGGTATGGTATTATGTTGATGATGTCCTACAAACCGCCTTACTTCCTTATCTAGATGGTTGTCCACACGTTCTTTTTGAGCAAGACCATGTATTTTGCTATATTGCTCGTCGAACTATAGACTTTCTCCAAGAAGCAAGCGTTAATGTGTTTTTGCACCATCCTCTACAAACTTTGGTGCAGTTAGTCAACGAAGTTAAACTTGCTTGAAACGATGTTTCGCAGGCAGATATGGATCATCTTATTTTGTCGATGCTTAGACGTGTACAGGAGTGTTCTCAGCTACGGGGTCGCCAAACACATTATTAATTTTTTTTTCGTTGTACATGTTTCTTCCTTTCATTTCTGATGTAAAACTATCACATTGCTAAAAAATCAAGTTAAACAAATGATTCCTTCTGGGTGTAACACTGAGTGTCACTGAGTATATAACAATTACATCTAGTTTAAAAGATTTTACCAATATATTGTTTGTTGAAGATCGGTTTTCAGATGAGAATTTGATCAACTATGCAATTAGTGTAACTAGATTACCACGAAACGAGGACAAAGTTTCATGAAGATAAACTTTGAGTAAACTAAAACTTTATGCCCAGCAAATGTATAAAAATGTGTTATATGAAACACTCGTTACGCTCACTCAACTACTTTCCGAAAGTTTTGTTAATTACGCTTATTTAGTTAAAGTACAAAATATTTAATTAAATATCTGTAAGAAAATCGGAAAAAAGTTTCTGCAAAATTGTTGTTTAAAAAATTCCGTTAGAACTTACAGGAAATTAAGAACATATTGGTGGAAATAGTGTTCTTTACTATCCGACTAGTAAACGTAAATTTAATAATTTTCTCGCTGTATCTCTATGGTATACTAAAAAATATAAAAAACTTTCATATCTCGAAACTTTATCGTAAAGTTTCTTCTTTTTCTATTTCGTTTTAGTCACTTCATTCGCTTACCGGTCGCTTTTATTGTGCGTAAAGCGGGAAATGATTTATAAACAGAAAGATATAAAACGATTTCTTTTGTCGGAGAGCTCCGCTCTCTCTGGAACGTCTGACAAAAGGATCTTTTTTGCTTGATACTTTGTTTTCGCTATCTCGGTTTAAAGACAATACCGTTTGCGTTAAGTGTCAACATTTGCGGCTTGCACATCTAGGAATGTATTATTGCTCACTGCAAGTTGTGAGATTTGTATGTAAAGGAGGTACTCAAGGAAACTAAGATGAATGAGGGAATTCTGTCGCCTGTTAATTATAAATATAAAATAAACTTGCGATGAACGTACGTAATACAGTTTAGGCCAATCTATCAGCTTAACTAAAAGTGAGTATATGCTTATGTGTGTATCTTATTCATCCCTAATATGTATTATGTATTTTTATGACATTTTTTAACTTATCTTATTTTCCTGATAGATTTTCCACTTTTTTAGGTCAATTATAACACTCCAATTCGAACAAAGATCAAATTTATTCCAAAACCTTTACAATATAATCTGGTTTTCGTTACTTCGTCAGTGGAATCAAATTGACATTTATTTCGTGTCAAATTATAACTAAATAACTAGCCATGCCTATCAACAAAATTATCTACAGACAAAGAAATTCAGTGATATATAGGATTATGTTTACAATGTAGTGGACAATTTAAAATATTTTGAAATGTAAATTTATAATCATAATAATAATGCTATTTATATCAATGTATTTTTTGTCGAGCTCTAACAATTCTGTTCAAGGACTAGGCAAAAACATGACAAAAAACCTAGTCAAGAGCTTAATTTTATAAAATTCAGTCTAGCATTCGAAAGAATTTTTATTGATTTTATTTTTTTTGATTTTAAAAAAAGAAAATAGTTATAAAAAAAGATTAACATATGAAATGATATACATTAAAAAAGAAAATATCGCGGTCAATTTTAGAAAATATATAGAAAATTTAAGTATTATTTATAATAATTTAATCACCTAATCACGCCTGAATTTTATAAAATTAAGCTCTTGACTAGGTTTTCTTGCCATGTTTTTCCCTAGTACTTGCACAGAATTGTTAGAGCTTGACAAAAAATATACTGATATAAGGAGCATTATTATTATGATTATAAATTTACATTCAAAATATCTTAAACTGTCCACTATATTGTAAACATAATCCTATATATCACTGAATTTCTTTGTCTGTATTTAATTTTGTTGATAGTCATGGCTAGTGATTTGTTTATAATTTGGCTCAAAATAAATGTCAATTTTATTCCACTGACGAAGTTGTAACGAAAACCAGGTTATATTGTAAAGGTTTTGAAATAAATTTTATCTTTGTTCGAATTGGAGTGTTATAATTGATAAAAAAGTGGAAAAACTATCAGGAAAATAAGATTATTCATCCCTAAAATTATATTCTCGTTGTTTCATACATTGAAGTTTTTTGTGTGTTTAAGAAAGGTATTGTACTGCAGCTGGAATTTATAATACTTATAATATTGCGAAATTGTCCAAATATGTGAAGTTAGTTATTAAAACTCGTCTTATGTTCGTGATAAATGTACGGTTAAATAAAATTGTATGTTGCAATACATTGCAGAAACTATACTAATGAAAAAGTAGCAACAGGATCCTATAAGTAAACAGTTTTCCTTTCATTGGTATTTAATTCATATATCTTGTAATCGCTGTTGCTTCCATATCACGTTTACTATTCTGTCATTCCATTCATATGATAAAACCATATCAATCATTCTACAATTTTTTCCTTTATTGGTTTACTCTCAAAATTTGTTTGTGGATTTTGTTCGTAATTAATAAAATTGGTTTTCTTCTTTTCATTTCTTACGATTTAGTGATAATAGTTTGAAACACTGCAAAATGACAGGTACAGAATCTGGCAGATATTTTCATATGATATTGAACACAAAGTCGCAAGAATTCATCGGTTGTCCAAGGAAAAAACATTCTACTTATTGGAAATCTTAGCAGAAAAGTTCAAGGAAGCTAGCTCCGTAGTAATTTTATTTTATCGGAAGAATCGCTTTTGTTTTTTGCTGACAAAAAGTAACGCAGTCGCGGTACAGCTATGTCAAAGATATCTTACACAAACATTACCGTTTAAGAAGCCATCTCCATGACATGGGTTCTATGCCGAAATGGTATAGATTCCATTTATCACAGAGCATAAAGTGCGTTATACAATATGGGCAAAGAAGCATGTTAATTGAAATAATAATGACTGCAACCGGGGTTTGTTTAGTAGAGAGCCAAGGTTCAATGTCCATCCTGATAACATCAATCAAAGCAAACATGATTGCCTTCGATTTGGCATGGACTAGCGAGAAGAAATAATCCTCTATTTATCTGGTAGAATATCAGAATAATTTGGAAAGGATACTGACAACCTTTTCCTATGCAGAAACTGTTGTAGAAAATATTATTTACATAGTTATATTTATGCAGTAATCTTACTGTTTTCAGAAGTTAGCAGAGCAGGAAATAAATGGTTGTAAATTGGAGCTTTAAAAGGATGTACATTTCTCTAATAAAAGACAAATCCTTACAAAATTTCCTTTAAAATAGGATTTCTTTTAGAAGCTATAATTTTTCCATTACTTTATATAACAACAAGAGCCTTTCACGTAATCCAGGAAATAAAATTATGTACGCTTTCAAGATAGTGTTATACAAAGAGTAATACGATCTATCGATAATTTATTGTATTATGATTACATGCTCCTATAGCTTTTCGTACTCGGTAGAAAGCGCCGTGTTGTGTATATGTTGAAACTCTTCTGGGGTTACGTTTCATTTACTGCTGCTCTCGCCCATAGAGAACAGAAAGACCCTGATTCTTCAGAAATAAGAAAATTGAAACTCCTTATGAAATTTCATACATGTCTCATAATACGGAAGCAGCGTCTGCAGCAGTTCCTATTCGCCTTTCTTGTCTAATACCATCTTATACCCTAGTTTGGAATACTTTATATTAAATACTCGACAATATTTTTTTATTGCAGGTGGTATTTTTGGTATTAACTAGGTACATATGAGAGTATTATCTATTTACTATTTATAAAAGGAGAAAACTAAATCGGAACTTTAATTTATTTAATTAAAAGTAATTCATTAAACACTTGTATGTTTTAATTATTTAAAACTATTTAAGCACTAACTTGATGTTAAGAATTAAGAAATTGTTAAAAAATAAACTTTAGTGATAATTCAAAAAATAATGTTTTAACTAAAAAGAAACATTTTTTGCATAAAAAATAACTTGAAATGTGACAAATTCAATTTCAATATTTTGTAGGGCCTCCTCGAGCAGCATCTTCTAGGCATGATTCCTATTAGCGTATTGATGAATTTTTGCGGTATTATTTCCCATTCTTCTCGCGCCGCCGCCGCTTCCGTAAGTTCATCTAGCGTTGTGGGAGAACGAGCACGAGATCGCAACTGTCGATCAAGTTTGTCCCAAATATGCTAGATGCAATTGTAATCTGGAGGATTAGCCATATTCTTTCAATATTATTGGTAACAATGACATCCTCGACGATGTGCGCTCGGTGGGGACAAGCATTATCGTCCACAAATACGAAATTTCTTCCAAAATTTCGGGCAAATGGTATAAGTATTGGCAAAGTACATAAGTCTCTATACCTCTCTGCATTCATAGATTAATTTCTAAAAACTCTGAGCTGGTAGTTTTGAGAAATTGACCATTAAATCTTATGCCAACCAAAACCGTAACACCCCCACCCCCAAATGGCACACGTGGCACCATGTTTCTTTCAAGATACCGTTCTTCATGCCTCCTCCACAGTAAAACTCTACTATCAGAATGATGTAGAGTGAATTTGGACTCGTCAGTGAAAAGGCATCTTCTCCAGTCGCGGGCCACCCATGGTAAGTGATTTGCAGCCCACTGCCTCCTAGCGATTTTGTGTTGTCTGGTCAACGGTGGGCATAGGGCCCTTTTTCTACCTCTTACATAAACCAAACTCGTGTAGCCTTCTTTTAACTGTTAGATTAGATATAACCACTCCTGTAGCTGCACGAAGATCGTTATTCAACGTCCTAGACGACTGAACGTCATTTCGTCTGACTTGGAGTCTTAAATACTGATCTTGTGCAGTAGTTGTACTTGTCCGACGGCTTCCCCCATGAGTAAATCTTACACTACCACTTCTACGAAATCGTAGTATAACTCTATTAATGACACTGTGACATACATTATACATTCTAGCCACTTTGTAATATCCATTTTGTATTATTGGGGGTATTGTTCATAACATCTTTACTAAGACGACGGAATTTTTATTAATTTAAGTTACTTAATGCTAGTTTTAAGTCAGCAACAAACTGACAGATATAAACTAATATCAAAAAGTCAATGCCAACGTAAAATTTTATGTGAAATATCCCCCTAACTTTAAAACATATTTATATTAGATATTATGCGGTAAATTAATAAAGTATTATTAGTTAAAATTTTAACATAACGAACATTATATTAGACTTGCTGCGTTAAATAAACTATAAAGCATTAAAATTTGTTATGCTATGCATTGTTAATTACTTAGACTTAAAGTAACAGTAATCTTTTAATAGTGGACAACATCAATTGAACAGCAGTTTATATGAAAACAATGCGGTAACTCTTGGAAAGTTGAAAGATATGAAGAATTACTGATTGTTTCTTTGTAATCCTTGGATTTGGAATGTTAAATGTACTGTCAAAGTGGTAGTTAATTGGGTTGCAAAGGATAACATTTTAAAAATGAAGATCGCCTAACAAAGTGCATATTACTCTCTTAAAAATGCTTATTTTTTCCGATATTTAGTTTATAGTGAAACATACTTACTTGTCACAGTTTTTATTCAATAGCATTTATTTCAATTTTCCGGTGGAACATGTAGTTTGAGGACATCCGAATCCTAATTTCTCTATTTCTGTTCGAACCCAGGCTTGAAATATTGTCGGAAGCACTGGAAATAAACAAGAGACGAGAGCACGTATTTCCTTTTCTCCCCCTGTAGTCCCCGACAGGACAAATAAGTCATGCAAATAAGCGGCAGTTATTTGTTGACAAACTCCACGTTCTGCCGCAGCGATGACTGCAAACTGTTGTTGTTTTTAATATCGTCTGGGCTCCAATTTAAATCTTTTGCTTTCTTGACTGCAGTTTCGTTTTCTTCTTTTTTACTGTTAAAGGCGTACTGCTTCTACCTATATTTCGGTTTTATTGTTTAGCGCATCGAAGTATTTTATTTTCCAATTAAATTAGATCTTTGCGATATTTGTTTTTAATTAAATATTATACGACGAGTAAATAATGATATTCATTCGGAAATACCATAAAATTGAACTGTAAAAAATATAATTCAAGAAATTTCTTATACTAGCTGTGCTTTTTGGTGGTTGTTTTTATTGTGAAAGCTTCTTTTAATCGTATGTCATTTTCATTCAAATTTTTGTCGACGATCCATGCTTTGTACCTTTGTTAGTAGCGGCTATTCGTGTTAGTGCACAACAGAAACTGTAACACATACATTGTATGTATTCATTGACGAAAAACTCACTACTACAAGGGGTTAAAAGTTGTAGGAAACTATAGTCTTCTGAAGTCCCACAGAATACATTTGTTGGATGCAAAACTCGTATGTAATATCATTATCGATAGCATGAAAGTGGCGGATATAATGATGTTAAAAATGATTAGAGCCTTAGTGATTCTGCGATGAAGTAAAAGAACCAAACCCTTATATCTGAGTACAACACACAGGTTGAAATGTCAAGTACGGGAAAAAATTGGCCAAAACAGATTTGGTTGCTATTGTTTACAAAATAATTGGCAGTCAAATTTGCTGTGTCAAATTTGTGTCCAATGTAACAAGAGAGTAAGAGGTCGTATTATGTTTATCACAGAAGCAAACTATGTTGATAAAATTTGATAGCGCTGTGATTAATGCTCAACCATAGTGTAGAGAGAATATAAGCTTAACTCGCACAGATCTTACCACAACTAGATAACATTTTATTGAATTTAGCAGAAAATGCAAAACTTCCACTTATTGTTAGATGTAATCGACCTTGATTACTGAACGTATTACAATAGTTATTCTAACCACTTTGGTAGCGCCAACAAGACCCAAGTAGAAAATTGAAAATGCAATACGCGTGGTGGACTTTATTAAAATGAATTCAGAGAATAGCAAGA
This sequence comes from Popillia japonica, assembly GCA_004785975.1. Classification (NCBI taxonomy): domain Eukaryota; kingdom Metazoa; phylum Arthropoda; class Insecta; order Coleoptera; family Scarabaeidae; genus Popillia; species Popillia japonica. The sequence continues at coordinate 9,296 of SMLS01028807.1, read as the reverse complement.
GTGCACATACGGTATATCCAAGGATCAATTTTATAAGAGGTGCAAAGGATTAAAAAGTATTTGATTATAATTTAAGATTAAGACCTTAATCTCTTTTGCTTGGTGTGAACAAAATTTAAAGAATATTTTCAATTTTTGAAAACCAAATTGGCCTTAACGGTGAAGTGCAAACTATTATTTTTCATTTCAGTCAAACATACTCTTTTTGTTCATGATACATCAAAATGTTACTATGAAAAGTTGTTCAGGGATATGGCTCTATACAAAATTTTAGATTTTCCTACTTTGATTAAAAAGGATATATTTAGTAACAAATTAAATTTACAGAACGTAATAACATTGTTGTACATAATGTAACAATATATTATTTATTCAAAATATCGACCGCCATTTTTCTATGCCATATTTGAATTTGCCATATCTGAAATTCTTACGAATTTCCTCAATGTGTATTTGCTGTAGGTACGCTATTTCTTATCTTTTCGTTTAGTATTTCTCTACTGTAGGATATTGATTAAGAATAAACCAGTTGTTTGAGACGACCCCATAAAAAGAAATCTAATATTGTGAGGTCGGGCGATCTTGGAGGTTACGCACTCGGACTATTTCTAGTTATCCACTTTCTTCCAAACATCGAATTTTTCCCTTCAGCTATGCGCAGGGCATCCAACTTGTAGGGAATACTTTGCTTGTCTTTCTGTCATGTACACTGAGAAAACTGTGACAGCAAAACATTTTATTTAGAAATTTATACTTATGAATAGTATAAATTGTATTAAAATTACGAACACTGTGTTTAATGGCCAACAACAATTTTGTTGCTAAAATCTTAAAACAAAATGTTTTAAGATTAAAACAAAAGGTTTGCTACATTTGATGAAATTTTTAAATAAAAATTATTTACAACATCTAGCAAAACTAGTTCATTGGTTTTTAAAAGTATTTATATTGGTTTTTAAATAAAGGTAGTTTCAATTTATGCACGTTGAAACACTAATGAAATGAGAGAGAGAAGGTTTAAGGCGCTCGTACGTAAAAAGAATGAGATGCAGTATGACGCGGTCTTTGTATTTGTGAAAAGGTTTTGTAAATCTGTTAGTACAAATTATTGCTAATTGTAGTACAAGCAATTTACTTAAAGTTACTATAAAATATAGTAAATTGAAGTATAATAGGTACTTAATTTCCAGGAATAAATTTATTGTTAAATTTAGTATGCTATGTTGCTGTCCTATATATAGCAATAAATTATACTAAAATGCAGTATATTTATACTTATAAATACTATAAATTTTTCTCCGTGTAAGTACCTACTTTTATCTGATTTTGTCAAGTATCTCTACATAAACATTTAAGCGCCCTTCTATGAAAAAAGCCACAATAATATCAAAACGATAGGAAACAGTAGGTAAACCATAAATTTACTTTATGATAATACTGTCGTCTACAATTCATTCGAAAGTTTGGATATTCTGTAGATCAATAGCGATAATTTTGAGAAAAAACAACACCATTTGTATTGTAGATTAATAATATTAATATTTTTAATAAAAATTGTGCTGAAAAGAAAATAGTTTTTAATGCCCGCTTGGTTTCCAAAAACTGAAAATATTCTTCAAATTCTATTCACACCAAGCAAAACTTAATCTTGTAATCTTAAATTCAATTAAAATTTTTTTACTACATTACACCTCTTGTAACATCAATCCTAGAACTTGCTGTTGGTTGTTTAATTCACTAAAGCACTTAGTCCAAAAGAAAACCAGCTTTATTTGTTTACAACCAAAAATCAGTAGTAATTAATGTATCCGCAAAATTTTCTAGATAACAACGGGGTTTTAATCGAGTAGCAACAGTAATATAATTTTATCGATACTTAAACGTAAACAATTAAACCCAAAAATAAACGGCAAACTACTTACAGAACACGTTGTTATATGTATTTATGTTACTATGCACCATTAAATCAATACCCATATTTTATCAATTGCGTTTATGTTATATTGGCCATTAATTTTCAATATTAAAATTCAAATATTAAATTTCAAATTTTTCAAATAAACGACACAGTCAAATACGACCAACATAATCAATTCCTGTAATACCTAGTGTTTTAAAATGGGAATGTTTATTATTGCATATTTGTGCAGTGTAATTGGTAAAAATAAATTTATTATATTGATATTTACTTTGCAATTAATTTTTATGTGTATACACAGGGGTTCGGTTGGATATTCAAACGCATTGTAGGTAATATGTAGATCTCATGGACGCTAAATTGTAATAGAGATAAAGTGATATCTAATTAGGGATTCTAATTAGGGAAGTTTTCTCTCTGAAGAACTTAGTATTTAAGAATATCTGTAATTCATATCTGTTATAGTTTCTGGTATAATTAATATTATTTGCAGATATATAGGGAAAACGTTGAAAGGAGACAAAATCGATCGATCCATTCATTCACTAAAACTCTTTCAATATGTGAAGTTCCATTGAAGTTAAAGATAATACTTCTTTGATGTTAACAGCTATACATGCATGCAATTTTGCTTTTTGGGAGACAAATTGCTTCCTGGAGAACCGTCTATTCTACTTATGATGTGGTAGTTTAACTTGTTTAGTTTAACTTAAATTGTCGAAAATCTACATAGAAAAATATTCTTGATTGATATTGTAATCAGCTGTTGCATTTGTTTTCAATAAAGCTTTTGTTAAATAGTTTTACGTGTTTGTGCTACTGCCTTTTAGTATTAGATACATACATATGTATGTAACTAAATCTCTTCATGTAGAAATTGAGCACAAGCGTGACAGATCTATCGTGTATAATAATGAGATTAATTTATTGTTAAGTTTAATTTAGCGTTACAATAGTCTCCCTAATTAAAGTTTTGCCGTTGAATGCGTCTGCTTTGTGTTGCTAGTCTAACGCATGTATGCATAGAAATGTGTGTTCAAACAATTATAATTGAGGAACCCATTATGTTAAGCTAAGATGGGCATACACAAAATAGTTTAACATACACCTATGGAAAAATGTATGGAGCACCCTATACATTGCTCAAGATTCTAATGTTATACAGGGAAATTAAAGCGAGCATAACTACATAACTTTATCAGATTTTAAAGATATGCTTTAATATTTTGTGGTACCTCATCGTGCTTTGGTTACTGTACGAACTCTTTTGGGCACACTGTTCATAAGTCTCTTAGGCAAGCTGACGCAAATTTTTCTCCATTCTTCAAAAATGATCTCCTTTAGTTCTTTTTTCGGTTTGCATTTGTAAATGGATACTTTCTGCTTTAGTATTGCACACAAATTTTCTATCGGGAATAAGTCTGCAGACTGAGAAGGCCATGGAAGTAGGGGGCTCTACACATTCAATAAGTTAAAGCATTATATTTCTAACAATTTTATGGAATTTATTGCAGTATTTTAAAGATATTTTATTTTCATTTAATATGTGCTCCATACATTTTCCATAGCTGTATAAACACTGAATTATGTACTAAGAGGCAATTTGAAGTCAAAAAGTTTCCAAAATTTGCGGAGAGAAGTATTTTCAAATATAAGTATAATATATGTAAATAAATGACATTAACAGTGTCCAGGAAAACAATTTAATTTTCCAGAAATATAAACTTAGGCATTTGAATAGTATAATACTGTTCACTATTTTCAGTTGAGGGGATGATGGGCGAACAGTATGGAGCGTTTCCATTAGTACATTTTAGGAATTGCGTAAATCTCCAACGTAAAGAATATCTGACCACCTTGACAGACTACTGAAATTAAATAATAAAAATTACAAAATAAAGTACGTCATGGTGTTAACACAATTTTAAGAGAAGTTTGGATTTTATTTTAAATATTATTTATTTATTATTATTATAGTATATTTGTTTTCAGATGTACATTGATCTTTAAGAAAGTGGTACAGGTCCGCTCATATATGCATATAAGTACATAGATACACTTACAGTTACATAGATGAAATATAACCAAAATTACTACAATTTATTAATACAGTTGTATAAAGAAAAATGAAAAACATATTTTAAATATTAGTTATATACACTTCACTAGCTCAGTATCTATGTGTCACTCCTTCTAGACGGCACCACCTCAGTATTTTGTTAATACATTATTGATTTAAAAAATTTCTTGTTTCTGTGTTAAATAGGATTTTCTTTAGAAAACCTCGATCATTTGAAACATTACCTTACATCCACTAACAATATTGGAAACGCCTTTCACAGCCCGTTTCTCCCAACGTATGCAAAAGATTGCACTTGAAAGGAGTTTTCTTGTCTCACAAAGATACCTCCGAATTTTGTCTTTAGAGTAATTTAAAACTAAGGACATCGTTCTTAGACTGGATGTAGGATTCTCGGCGATATGATTTAAAATAACGTAATTTTTGGGATGATTAGAAATCCTTGTAATTGATTTTGCTATACAGGTAGCGGCGGGCTCCTATTGTCACCCGACATTGCACGAACAAGCGCGGCAAGTAATTGGGAGATAGGTGCGTAGATGTGCGGCTGTTCCTTTATCAGCCACTTCATCATCATATGCATCTTGGACGGATATTTAACGTTTGCAAGTATGGTAAATAATGTGTTATAGTTAGTTACAGTTAGTTATAATGAATAGATACTGCAGACTGCTCACAGTATATCGCGACAGTCACCCAGTAACTTCACGAGCTCGTGCAATATCGGAAATCGGGTGACTATAGCAGCCTGCCGGAACCGGTATACAGACAGTCAATTTGATAAATGACGTGTGGTTAGATTAATAATTAATTTGCACTACAAAAGTTATATTAAATGTTTATAGGTTTTCTAACGCAATTGGAATACCCATGAGGAAAGTTAAATTTTGAAAAACGTTACAAAATACTAATGTGAACTGAATGTTTTATGTATGAAAAGTATATCGGAATCAGATTTCATGTACTAACAGATGTATGCGATTTCTAACGTAGTAACACTGCATAAATTTACCGCTTTTTTATTATTCATGCCCGTTGAGGTGTTCAGACGTGTATATGGCTCGATGAACATTTTATAAAGGCTATTTCCTTCCTTCGTTTAAGCCGGATATGTCTTGTGCGGCAATAATGTTTCACACATGAGCAGCGTAGGAACTGCGCCCGAGAATAGAGAAGAGCTGTTGCAGGCAGGAGAGTTACTGCACTGAAAATGTGCAGATCTCGCGAGACCAACTTCTGCCAGCTGTTGATCAACGATGCACGTTTATGGTTTCGAAAATATAGCTAAATTTCATATGGTGGATTGTGGATTCGTGCGGTGTATTTATTTCAGCTGGTGGTTACGTAGAACATTTGGATATAATGTTGTTTCTCAATAGAAGCGGAAACGACATACAAGAACAGCGGTAGTGTGTTTTGTTATATAAAGTTCTGCATATTCATAGTTTAAATGCTTGGTAATATAGCTGTACAGTTCCTAACAAAACGTTTCAAAAAAACTATTTATTACTTCTAGACTGTACAGTTCGTTCTGAATTGCTAAATCTTTAATTAAGTCTATAAGTAGATACTACTTTGCCCCAAACTTTTGAGCTTATGTAGAAACAAGGTTCAACATAAAATTTCATTAAATACAATAAAAAATAATACGAGTATATAATACCTCACTTTTATTGTATGTTAGTGTTATCTGCTAACTGTGGCATGCGATTTCACCGAAGCAGATTTGTCTAGGAACCATAATTATGGAAAACAGTTGCTTAACACGCATTATAGAATATACAACACTGTGACTACGATTGGCACAAAGTATTGGTTTCAGTATAATCCTTAGAAATTAGTTTTGTCTTGCTGATGTTTCAAGGTAACTCAGCGAAGTCGGTTCGGTGACAAAACAGATTAACAAAAATCTTTTTTCATATTTTCCACTATTTATCAAAGATTGTTACATCAAAAACAGTATATGACTATTCGATATTGCGATACTACTTATGCTCGAAATAAATTATTTTAGCAAAACCATATTAAAATGTAAATATTGAAGCTCTTATTTCAGGAAAACAACAGTCGAATGTGTTTAGTTATTGGTTAAATGAATCTTTAATTAATAATAATACAACATATGATTCTATTCACGTTTTGCGAATGTTTGCTTTCATATATTAATTACATTAATTTAAAATTATAGTTTTTCGTATATTTATACTTATATACAAAATGAAACAATAACAATAATAATAATAATAATAATAATAATAATAATAATAATAATAATTCATGCCTTAGCATCCCCCAACAGCTTGCGCCAATTACAGGGGGCATCGGCTGGCCATGAGTTATTATTACGCCTGCGGCTGTAGACCGACTTAAGATGTTATCTTTCCGCATTTGCCGTGGAATTTGGGAAACTACAGAAAACCAAATTCAGAAGGAACGCACCGGATTCGAACCCGGTACCCCCAGACTGTGGAACGAGCGCGCTAGGCACTGCGCTACACAGCCGGTACACTAAGAACAGTAGAAAAGATAAATGTATTCATTGGCGTAATTAAAATTTTTATGTAAATCTTCTCGCCATTAAGCAGATATTTGACCAATGTGGGAAAAGTATTCTTTATATAAAATAACGAATGCGGAACAGACGTTCTACAAAGTATTGTTACAATTTTCGTCCTCGTTTTTCATTAAAAGTGTTACCATTTCGAACAAAAGTTCGAAACAAACGCGATTTCGTAAAAAGCGCTAGCTTAGTTTTTCCAGTGAATGTAAAACTCCACCCGGAGTTGCTGGCAGTGCCATGCTACGCCGACGTTACCGTCGGTGTCTCTCGTTCGACCCATATGGCGCTTGTATTTGAAGAGAGTGACCGCCAAATCGGATAAAGTACGAGTAGAAAGGCCGTTGGCAAGTTAGTCAAATACGAAATGGCGCGTATGTATAAGTGTGTGTGCTGCAAAGTGCAGCATGTCATCGGGTCTCGCCACGGTCTGACAGTTTTTCTCCTTACGCATTCGTTTGTTCGATATTGTTTTATGATAGATCGTGCAACTCGTAGATAACAAGTTATTACTTCGTAAACTGCGGCGATGTCCTGAAAGTTTCGAACTCCAATAGAAACTTTTATAATCAATGCCTTCTATAGGTTTAAGTGTGCATGTGACGAGTCTGGGAGCATAACAAAATGTTGATTTTTATGTGTGCAGTAACGTGTGCTACCATCTACTTTCATCGTACTTGCTCGGCTATAACATTTAAAAGAGGTAACACTCCAAGTGTAAGCGATTTATATCAACATCTATTGATAATGATTCCAATGTTGCAAATTCAAAGTAACGTATGTTCATTTCAATTCTGAATAAGTGTTCTTTTTTTACACAATGTTAATATGTATGTAAACGGAGTAATAGTATATTTATCGTAAGTTATATTAAAAAACCGTTTGTATTATATCTAATTGGTATAATATATTAGCCGAATATAGATTTAACTGTGTTCGTATATGTATACTAGCTAAGGTAATATTGGCAATCGTTAAGTATCTAAATTAAAATTATATTTATATATTGTCAGTACCACAATGGCTTGTTAGCTACGATAACTATAAAACTAGAAATCGAAAATAAGACAAGTTTGTGCTTAAGAAAGTAAAGCGGATGCAGTACGCGATTTTGTCATATTGACAATGGCACTATGTCAAAACTGGTCAAAACTTTGGCCTCAGGCTGCGATATGATTTCGACCGTAGGCAGTAAGTAACAAAATTAGTAGTTACGTCACTGTTGGTTATTATATTAGTATACGAACCGCCATATTAAGCAGTATTCTTAGTATACTAGTGATTACTGCCAACTAGTGCTGGTAACTGCTAGTAACAGCATAACCTAGTATGCACATGAAGTCATAATAATTATGTTGTAGTGAATCTAATACTTTCCTCAATCACAAAAATGGGCGTTAATTTTATCATTGTTAAAACCACTAAACGTTACTCAACTTAAAAAGGCTATATACATACATGGATACATTCCCATTTACAATGTGATTTCACTTTCTTAATTCGCTTCCAGGGACGAGAGTGTCATAGAGTCACATTATTGAGACCACAAATCTGGCTAGCTTCAGCTTAGTGATCTGCGTAACTACAACGGAGCGTTTACTACGATTAGCTACGTGTGTTATTTTTGGTTGCTCATTTCAATGTATGTGCTGTTCTGCAAGGATCAATTATGTATACAGCATTTTTATGTGTAATGTATATTACCTTGATGTTTAAATATGTTTATTACTGCAGTGTTTAAGTAATAACCACAATGGGACTGACGATATGTAATTTATTCTTCTATGATAAAAATATTTTTAGATTAAATGATATCGAAGGCTTCCACGGCCCGAGTCTCTATAATGAGGGTTTCCGGGTGTTGACCGTGTCATGGTAACACGGTCCCTTCATTATATATTTTTAGATTGATTGGTAATGCTTCCAATAAACAACACAGTAAAAATATATACTTTTGCATAAACTTTAATTTGACGGTTTAATAGAGTCTACTAAATACATATCGTACAAAGACAAGCAAATTCAATTTTCAATTACATACATCAATTACTGAGTTTATGCTTTCCCTAAATGCGTATTGAATACGCATTACGACTATAATTCGGTTCTAAGTCCTGTAGCATAAACAGCTCTCGATGCGCATTATAGCACGAAATGCGAATTGACGAAATCCTGATTTCAAGGGTGGTTTAAGAATATCGGTTTGGTTGTATAAACGTTTAATTCGAATTCAAAGTGTATTAAACTAGGTTACCAACAGAATGTAAACAAACGACATATCACATGTGAAAAATAGGTTGTGTTGTATTGGCATATTACATATCTGACAACTGTATACGCACAGTGCAATATGTGTACGACATACAACATACAACAGTACAATTATTAAGGTTATGGTTACATCATAGAATTTGGGTTACAAACTTAAACGATTGGCAATAACCCTTGTAAACCCCGGCTAATTCGAAATATTTCGATGCGTATCATTTATATTGCGCATTACGAGAAAAGCATAAACAGATTAAGTTTTCGATCCGTAGTTATTAATTCGCATTTTCTAATGCGCATCCAGAAAGCATAAACGTAGTAAATGTCTTACATTACGGTAAAAATTAGTCCGTTAAAGTGTTATTGGTTACAGTGCTAATAGTGAGTTATATCTTATTTACATGCATATTGCTGTGGATATCGCTGTATAGGTAGATATTTTCGTTTGAACTTTGGTGTATGTATGTACACTC
>SMLS01028732.1:0-10382 GCA_004785975.1 Popillia japonica | reverse complement strand
GAACGTAGTTTTTTATTTTGCATTCAAAAGTGTTAAAAAAATCTGAGGGTTCCGTTTAAAAAAAAAAGCTGGACGTATTGCCGATTAAACCGGAAGTGAAAAATATATAAACTGTATTGCATAAAATGCATTTATATTAACTATACCCCCATACCAAATTTCAGAAATCATAATTTTCAAATAACAAAGTTATTCGACCGTTCTGGGACTTTTTACTAACGCTGTATAGGTTGACCGTAAATTTAAAAAAAAAACAAAAACTGTGCAAGATTTCGAGATCCTAGGTGCTATTTTTCATAGTTTTTGGACAAGAAAGCTTACTTACCCCAAAACTGACACTTGCTTTGTATTCAGCATAGTCAATTACATGAATACATGTATATACAAAATTTGAACGGAATCGAAAGTTGTCAAAAATCCCGATTTTTTCCATACGATTCCCTTGCGATTTTGAAGAAAAGCTCGACCTCTCCCATTTCGCTGGAAGTTTGAGTATATATGTAATAGACTATGCTGAATGCGAAAAAAGTGTCAGATTTGGACTAAATAGCTTTTTTTGACCAACAACTATAAAAAATAGCACCTAGAACTTCAAAATTTTGTACAATTTTGGTTACACCCAGAAGGAGTAACTTGTTCAACTTGATATTTTGCTACCAAAATGACTATATTTAAAGCGTGCTATGACAAGAATGTCAAGTTTTTGTCATTGTTACTTTCTTGCGAAAAAGATTTTGCTTTTTTTACTTATTAAAGCCTCCAAAGAATACCTTGAAGGGAAATATTATATTTATTATATATTCGCTTGTCTTTCAGTTCTTTTTGATAGGCGCTCATCTCTATTCCGCACAACAGTACCTACATTTCTACTCAAGTGTGTCGTAGTAACCAGCATAATCCAATTATGTTTTCTCAGCCTGCTTTTTTTGATTTCCTAAGATTATTATGTGTTGGGATTGATTGGTCATCTGAACAAACTTCAATGGATTTTACTAAAAATTTGAGACAATCTTTGACTGTCTTGATCATTCTCTCCCAAAAGCCGCGCCACCAAGCAGTTCGTTCGACGATGAATTTCCGTCTATTTGGTTGATTAAAAAAAAGTTCTAAACGTCAAACAATGTTTCGTATAGCTTACTCAATTCAAGCAAAGCTCTTTTCTAGGTTTTGGCGTTAACAAAGTAAAAACTGTACGGAACTCCTCTTCCTGCCACAATCGTCGTAAACCTCTCAAAAAACTATAATAATTGGGGTGCTTTCAAGGAAAGTATTTCTTTCTTATTTGTGACGGCTTTGCCGAAATGCTGGCACGAATTGCTGTTGCCTTCCGCATTTGCATCCTCTGCCCCGCAACAAAATTTGCAGTCGCTATTGTATTTCATATCTATGCTTGTCATGTGTTTTCCAAGATGGCGGTGCCCTGCGAAAAAGCCCGCAAGAACACTTAGTCTGTTTCCACTTACTTCTAGAATGGTCTCGAGTTTTTTTACTTATTAAAGTCTCCAAGGAATATCTTGACGGCAAATATTCGTCCAGAGATATACTCTGAGTTTCTCTCCCTTGTCTTTCAGTTCTTTTTGATAGGTGCTCATCCCTATTCCGCAGAACAGTTCCGACATTTCTACTTAAGTGTGTCCTAGTAACCAGCATAATCCAATTATGTTTTCTCTGCCTGGTTTCTATGATTTCTTAAGATTATAACTTGTTGGGATTGATTGGTCATCTGAACAAACTGTGCTAGTATTCGTGAACAGATTGATTAGCTTGTCAGCCGGATTTGTAATTGGAAAGTCTACGTTTCCTGTAACTTGTTCTATGAACTTTTTTGCTACCTTCTTTTTTTCTTCCTTTAATAATATACGAACGAAATCACTTAAGTAGACTTCTTTTTCAGTCCAAGCAATTTTTTTTATCTGAGACTTCAATGGATTCACTCCTTTTGCAAACAAAATTAGACTCATCTTAAGATTTTTAGCGAATATCATCTGCGCCATAGCTCTCCGATGATGATTTAGTGTTGTCTTTAACCTTTTTTGACGATGATCCTGAATTGACGTTCTTTGTAATGTTTGCTGCTGACGACCAGCTGATTTTAGCTTAACTATGTTTTAACTTGTTTGAGCGAAACCATTGGTATCAGCAATTCATTACAGTATGTTCAGATGTATATGGTTTGGGAGGCTATTGCTAATGGTAGCCGATCACCACTTCTGTTTATTCGAGGCAGTATGACAGCTGCACGTTATGTTGATGATATCCTTCAAACCACTTTACTACCTGCTCTAGATGGCCGTCCACACGTTCTTTTTTAGTAAGATAATGCACGTCCCCATATTGCTCGTCAAGCTAAAGATTTTCTCAAAGAAGTAGGCGTTAATGTTTTGCCGTGGCCAGCCCGTTCCCCGGATTTAAACCCCATCGAACATGTGTGGGATACCATTGGGAGGAGACTCTTAATCTTGCACCATCCCCCACAAACTTTGACGCAGTTAATTAACGAAGTTCAAGTTGCCTGGAACGAGGTGTCACAAGCAAATATGGACCATCTCATTTTGTCGATTCGTGGACGTGTACAGGACTGTACTCAGCTACGGGGTCGCCTAACATATTACTATTTTTTTTTTCGCGTTACATGTTAATAAAATCACATTCCTAAGAAATCGAGTTAAACAAAGGATTCCTTCTAGATTTAATACTTCTAATGTCACTGAGTATATTATTTAATATTGGTTAATATTACCGAATTTATGTTTGTTTTAAGAGGAGTTAAGCTAACAGAACGAGTTTTATTAGCTTTAAATACTGATTTTTGTGCGTGACACCTGATGCAATGTGTAATGATGATGGAAGATTTCAAATATTTACACTAGAAATAAAAAAAATTCACATTATACATGCAAGGTGCCGCTCCAAAGAATTTAATTCAAGTTACGAGAAATCTTTCCCATTTACGTATGTATGGATTTACACCAACAATTATGAAAAAGGATACTATTGAGTATAATTTAAGAGAAAAATTGTTTTCCTGCATAAGAGATCTCAACAACGTTAAAAATCTCCACTACCTTAGCTCTGGTTGCACTAAACTAGATCGAGCATTGCGAATATAAATAGATATGCCTTCTTGGGCATACATCATCCATCTTGATGCACCCTTTTCTTTTAAGATTTACTCTTCGACGTATTATATTTTAAGGATACGTTAGGATACGAGTAGGCGGTGAAAATACTTTAGATGAAGAAAGAATTTCATTATTTCTAGTGTCCCAAACGAGCAATACGAAATAAGAAAACAAGGAAGCACTATATAGGTATATGTAGGCCAAGCAATTCTCATTATTATTCGGTATAACACGCGCAATTTAATGTAAATTGTGTAGAATAACTACATAGACATGCGGCTAGCGCAACAGTGGGTACCAATTAGATTTGTTTTTTAAAAGTAATTATCCTGTAAGGATCTATTACTTTTTTTAATTTTCAAGGAATGTTGTCGTCGGGTTTAATGAGTTTCCGAAATGCTAAATAAAATACGAAACAAAACTTGGGGACATTTACACTAATGACTGCGGCTATCGAGATCCTGGAATCTTATTTAATAAGGAAGAAACTAATAGGGAGTGTTCCAGGACATTCCTTGTTGCGTACTAATAAGAGTTTCAGGAATAGAATGCGTTACCATTCCACAATATGCAAGATTTTATGAGGAAAATAAATATTTATTTCTTAATTTAGATCATTTCTGCTATTATTCTAACGCGAGATTGTTAACATTTTTCGAGACCAAAATATTGGACTGTCAACCATTTACCGCACAATTAAGGAATGTGAAGAAGATTTGCCAAGTATCAATTTACCGAAAAGTGGGTGACCTCCAGTTTTGGCCGCACATGAAGTAACCAGACTCATCCAATCTGCTCAAGACAGAGTTGGGACCTCTACTCGCAATTTAGGCCGTAGATTTGGAATTACGCATACGACTGTTGGCAGAATTTTGACTAAAAATGGATTAGAATATCGAGAAAAGAGGAAGTGTCCCAAATACACCAGAATCCTACTAGAGAGAATCGCCAGATGCTGCCGAACGCTAAGGCGTCAACATTTTTATTGCCAACAGAGCAGACAATCTAAAATTCAAACCGAATGTCTACCTAAATTGATAAATTTCATTAATACTCATGATACAATTGATGATGTAGTATTCTGGCCCAATCTGGTTAACTGAATATAACGTGAATTATGCATCTAAGTAAGATTATCCCTCCAAAGTACCCCACGCGCGCCCCATTGAGGAGGTTTGGGCAGCACCTACTGAGTAGGAAAGTTTATATGTCCCATACGTAATTTTTAATTAGGAGACATAGGTATTAAGATCTTATAATGCGAGAATGTATTGTGAAGTAATTAATGATATGCTAGGTAGTACATATAAAACACTTAATGATGAATAATCTTATCTGTATCTAATTGAATTTGACAACACTTTCGCTTCTAGGAATGCGATGAGCAATTAAGTAATTTGAATGGGAGATATGAGCTTAGTATTCACTATATAGTAAAAAAATCCAGGTTATACAGCCACATAATGACAGATTAGTTAATAGTTATTTATTGCATGATTTTTATTATTCGATATCTATTATCGAAAATTTAATTGTCATTGCACTTACTTATTTTGCAAATCATCCTTGCTACTAAGCCCTATTTGATTATTCAGCATATTTTTCAGGAATATTCCACATATATTCACTCAACGACTCAAACTATATATGTGAAACTCGAAGCAATTACATACCACAATTTCCTTGTCGGTAGCGAAAATTTTGCGATATATAAATAGTTCCATTTTCTACATTCTAAATTTAGAAACTGTTTATAAAGCAGTAAATACGGAACCGTTTCAGTAATCCATAACGTTTCATCCTCGATTATTTCTACTGTTATTAACACAACACCATCAAGTTTAGTTGTAGACATATTACGTTTTTAATTATTAATAATAACTTACCTTTGTTTCAAACGTAACATCTTAACCTTAAAGATTCGCGCTACACTGAAATCGCACGTGAAAATTATGTTTGCGGTCTCTAGTATCATGCGCAAAAGATCTAACAAATTTTTGCCTTAGAAAAATAAATAAGAACCCGTTATTTTCAACATTTATTAAATACATAAACGCCAACAAAAATCAAGCTACATACTATCTAATTACATATTTATAATTGATATTAGTTAATTAATACGAGAAGGGATATTTTGATCTAGTTCTTACGTAATATATTCCAGTTCTGAAAATAAAATTAGAAAAAAAAATAAAGTAGAAATATGGAACGAATCAAGCGATAATCTCTTACGTGTAAGTATCGATATTTCCCATATAGACGTCAGAATCTTCAAAACATCTGGCACTTGTGGCATCTTCTACCGTCTGGCAGCGTTTGCTTCTGAAGGCTTTGCTGTTAATAATGGATTCCACGAAGTACATAATTGCTCTGCCATGGTTGCACATTACGCTTTCGGGAATCTTTACTATAAAGTATAAATAAGAGCTTGATTGTAAAATTCAGTAATATACTCAGTGACATTAAAAGTGTTAAATACACCCAGAAGGAGTAATTTGTTGAACTTGATATTATGGCATCAAAATGACTCTATTTAAAGCATGCTATGATAAAAATGTCAACTTTGATACTTTTTAGCCAAACAAAAAATCTTCTGATGTCACAGAGTATACAGGATGTATTTGAAATAAAACTGAAGACTATGAGGAATTAAAAGATATTATTCTATTAAACTTGAATCCAAAAGATTTTGCGCAAATTCCTTCCCAGACGCGAGAAAAAAAATGACAAAGCTATTTATAAAATATTCGTTGCGCCACTGTGTTTTAAGAAGTATATCTAGCGCAGAGCAGGTGTAGCGATAGGCGACATTTAACATGTTTGCAACACACAATCAGAGTCAGTCTGTTGGGAATGTTGAATGTATGTACATATTGCATACATGAAACCAACAATCTTTATTTCACAACAATAGTTTTACTTTTACTACAGTTAAATGATTTTCAATCGTTGTTTAAAGTAATTCCATAGATTGCATACATTTAAAATAAAAGTTCCTTTATTAATTAGTCTCCGATAGTATTTTCATACGTAATCACATCGATATTATTGCACTCTTTATTTTTATAATATCGACAGCTGTTTTTGCGACGTCTTGCGTTACTTCGATCGAGGTAAACATATTCTCGATAAGGGAGATTTTAATTTTGGCATTCGCGTCGTAATTGAAGAATTTTTTTTGGATTTATATTCTACATAATTATATCTTACAATTTTTAATATTTACTTTTGTTTCAAATACACCCTGTATATACGACGCACAAGTGTAAGAAGAATACGTTCTTAATTTCTGCTTTAACATTAGTAATAGAAATAAAAACTAACAGAATAGTTACTACACTTGGTGTCTGTCAATGCTTTTCACTAACGATCAAACGCGGACGAATCTTTAGCTAGAATCAAAGCTTAAGTGGTGTGAATTGTCAATTCAAATGGAAAAGATTTCATAGGATTAGAATAGCGTTGTCAGTTGTCTATTAAGTATCGACAAGAGTAAATTACTTGCAACCTTCTTCAATGAACATATAACGCTGGATGGTGACCATAATCGTGATCAAGTTTGGTGTCGTTGTTGCTCAAAACCTATAGGTAGGGCAAGAAGTTGCAGAATTTTGGGCGCACATAAATCTAGGCTATACAAATAATTTCTGAAGGGGACTTCAGGATATTATTGATGAAAATCGAAAAATATCTAGCAATGCCCGATTATTTTTCGGATAAAGCTTGGTTTTAACTTGGATATGTTAATTCACAAAATATGAGGTGTCAACCCCTTGAAAATCCTAGTTCTTTGTTGAAAATCAGTAGATCCCCAAAATTTTGAATATCTCGAATTTTGAATATCTCGAAGAATATTGGTAGGACAGAAGGTTTCCGCCTCCAGCATGGTTGATATGTTGAGTTTCCATGACCTTCTGACTTACATTACTTTATTGGCATACTCAGCTCATCCATCTGGGTGATGAAGGGTAACAAACCGAGCATTTTCGAAAAGATGATTAGATTAATTTTTTATTGATAGGATAATAAGCAGGAAAGTCCTATTTTGATAGTTTACTCCAATCTAAACTTAACAATTTTGTACAGCAAATATCAATTTTCTCCTTCGACTTGTTGCTAAGGCCAAAGAGACAATCTTTGCCCGTCTTTGTTTCAGAAAAGATTGCGTTCTTAAGTCAAAATTTAGGAAAAAAAAGTTGCAACCTTTATCAACAACATATCATTATGCAACATTATCAAGGAGACCATATTCAAGTGCGTGGGGTGGGCTGACATTCGAGAAAGGGCCTTTTGAGTGCTATTGTGAGAAGTATTACCCGGAACCATGAAGCCAACCCAATTCTGATCCACCAAAGGAATTGGAGGATCATTCATAAAATGATAAAAGACATTATGACGAAGATAGAGACTGATGAACTAACCCCCCAGCGAACATTGAGGGTTTTTGATAGGTAGACTATTTCCCCAGCCCTAAGTCATGATAAAACGTAAGTGCATCAAGCATTACCCAGAAAAGGAGAAAATTTGGAAATCATGGAAAATGAAGAAAATGTTGGCAACGATATAAATGTGGAAAATGTTAAGAACGCGATAGACATTGAATTTGCTTACAATACAATGATATATATTGAAAGGCAAAAAGCTCGGAAAATGTCGCAGTTGTAGAAACGTAATTTGAGACAAAGTAGGAAATGTGGGAAAGGGGAAAAGTGAGATAAATGCGGAAAATAAAAGATGTTCAGTTTCTGTACAATGAAATGAAATGTAGTGAAGCATGTAGGGAATGTGGGGGATGTGGCAAACCTGAAAGATGGAGAAAAATTAATAATTTGAAGATTGTGGAGAGGGAAGGACAAACTAGTTCCGTCAAATTGAAGGCTTCCACAGTCCGCGTCTCTAAAAGAACTACAATCTTTAACATGGTTGAAGTCATCGATTAATAGTCTGCTATGCAATCTTTAACCAATTTGGAAAACTTTTTGTTACCTAGTTTTCATGACACGTCACTGCTATCTAGCGCTTTACATTTACAGAATTTCAAACAGGCAAGCGGGAATATATAAATTATTGACACACAGGATAGATTAACCGCGACATCCGGTTTTGAACTACATAGTCGTTTATTTTTACCTATGTACACACATATATGTGTGTGGTATACGGTTCTGTGTATTTTAAGTCTTTACGTGTATAACGACTAGGACTTACAGATGTCGTAAATATCGGGACAGCCGGGCTGATATCGTCCACCGTTCGGATAGAAATCTACGTGACCTAAAGGCTCCGATAAGCTGAGGACCCTCATATAAGTATGAATTACGTCGACCAATTTCGCGTCTCCAGGATCAAGACGTAAGTTATGGGCGACGTCGCTATAACCTGGACCGGCCGGATCCAAACCTAAAATGCAGACGCGTAGATATTAGTGTTTATATCTCTCTGAGCTGGATTGGATATTAGATTATTAAAAGCAATAATCGCTCTTAACGTCATTATTATATGTTAAAATAAAATAAATACTGTTACAAGATTTTATGCTAAAATCACATATGCCGTGACAAAAAAATAAACAAAAGACAAATATTTATCGTCAATTGACATTTCTGTTGGTAAGGATAGAAAAGGTTATGTCCCATGAAATAAAAATATCGACTCAATCGATGTAGCGTATCACAAATCAGGATCTTGGACTAAGGGCATAGAAAAGATAAACGCAGCATTTTCTTAAGGATGATTTGAAAGGAGGAAAACCAAAACAAAAGTCAAAACAAATCTGGCTCGATACGCGAATGGACAACATCAACGAATCCTTTTCACCCACGAGAAGATCTTCTCTGTTGGTGAATCTTTTAATAAACAAAATGATAAGATTTATGCTAGATCATCCAAAAAAGCAGAACAGTTGGTTCCAAGGGTATAAAGAGGTCATCCTCCTTCATGCATAATAGTTTGGTGGGGGAGTGCGTTCTGTTTTTAAAATGCGTTTGTCAAAACGAAACCGGAATGTTGTGAGAATTGAACAAAAACTAAATGCGATCGAAAATAGATAAAGAAGAGTCAGTTAAAAAAAGAAAATTGTAATGAACTGAACGTGAGAAGAAGCACAGTGAACGATTGACATCGTAATCGAAAATCTATTGAAGACTTTTGCACTCAAATAGAGACGGAAAAAGTTTTGACAGAGCGGAGAACTTTGAAAAGGTCTACAAATGTGATAGTTAACGACACTTTGTGGCTGTTGTTTTTACACGAAAAGCAAAAGAGAGGCATACGTATTATCGAAGCTATTTTAAAAGAAAAAGCAATGATTTTGCACGCAAAATTTGAAGAAAAGGCTGAGTTTGCAGCCAGTCATTGCTGGTTAGCAAGATGGAAGAATTGAGTCAGTTTTGTGGGGAAAAATGACTGTGACCAAACTAGAAAAGATTATAGGTACTGATAGGTAGACGAAATTGGGCTAAATTTCAAGCGCCTGCCACAAAAAACCTCTTCGGTTGGTAATGCGAGTTCAACTCCAGGGTTGCTACTCAACACAGAACGAATTACAGTCGCCATATGTTCAAATGCTTCAGGAATCCACCAGGTACCGCTTTTGTCATCTCCACTTCTAGTTTTTTATCGTTCCCAGAAGTCAGCTCCCACATCTTCGAGGATTGGTTCATAAATGACTTTGTTCCGAAAGTTAAAACAAAATTAAAGAACCAAAAATTACCAGAAAAAGCAATTTTAGTCTTATTGTTAGACAATGTTGGTACACAAATTGCTATTCCTTCCAGCTAACTTGAAAAGCCTCATTCAATCAATGGACCAGGGTGCAATTAAGTGCTTGAAGAAGCGATTGATGAAGAAATCTTCTTAAGTTCCTAGCTCAACATTCATCAAATCTTGGCGAAAAGCTTGGACAGATATTGAAAAAGAGGTCAACACCACACTGGACAACGAACTACCTCATTCCCATCTAGTAACTGAACAAGATGACAATCTAGCACTGCTGAATGATTTGATGGAATTAGTACCGATTTCCAGAGATGACAAAATTGGACAGCAAGATAATAATAATAATAATATATAATAATAATATATATTTATTTGTCCAACAGGTAGACTCAATTACAGGACAAAACACAAAAACTTTGTTAAAACTAAATTATACAGGAGTTTATATAAAGAAAAGAGACAAACTACAACATGGAAGAGCCAAAATAGACTAATTAGATATTATATATTGTACACATAAAACAAAAAGCAAAAAAGAAAAGA
>SMLS01028722.1:0-16030 GCA_004785975.1 Popillia japonica | reverse complement strand
CAATGATTTCTTCACTATGATAGGAGCTCCTATTAACATGCTTTTTTAGTATCTTATATTTGTATCCAGCATTTAATTTAGCCTTTCTGCTAATGAAGTCATACAGATGAAAACCAAGTAATTCGTTTGTTCTGAGTTCATCAGCATTTCTCCACATGCACGACCTGATATTATCGCTAGCACTAGCAAGTATGTACATATGCTGGGATCAGTGTCAGCGATGAAAGTTGCGAATGCAGACGAATTTGTGTGTTGACTTGCATCAGAATTGCTGTTGTTGCAGGAGTCGCATTTCGCCAGTAAATCCTCATAAAATCAATTTATGGAATTGGTGAGCTGCGAAACTTAGAAACCATCAAATAAGTTTCGATAGTTTTGGCCATTGCTTTAATTTAACATGTAGTATTATGTAAATTCAATATTCTGTTCCCTGGGTATGCTCATAGGTAATCATGTATTAAAAATCTTCGACACAGTAAGATACACTAAAATTAATAAAACCTTATGAGAGCGTTCCGTTAGTGGTATAGAATTTCGAGGAATCACTGAAATTTGTCAGAAAGTTTTTTGTCGTACTACACACATTAGCAAACAGTTGCAGCAGTAGTTTATGCAAATAACAAGTGAATATAGAGTCCAACAACTGCAACAGTAGGCTAATTCTGAACCTAACTCTTCTAGTGAAGAAATATCACCGCCGTTTGTCTACAAACGAACTATTAAGATTGTTAGAGTCGATATTAATATCTTTGATATTACCATCAACTGTGTACTTTAGTACTAGTTGGTAGTGGGTGCTGTGAGCGACTTGCTTCTTTGATGAACAGCAGTGCTACCTATAGCTTTACCCAATGGAAGGAACTAGTTTATAATCATTTTACTGCCATGAAAATCTTACTTAAAGCTTTGGTTGTAATGAGAAATAGCATACTTACGCATATACAGGATAGCCTTTAAATAGCCATTAAACTACGCGAATCTGAGACTACGTATAAATGTGTAACTGAAATGAAAAAAGAAATTTATTTGTAAAACATCAATTTTTGTCAAATTTTGGGGCCCAAAATGCAGCTAAAGTTGGTCCATTTCTTTGTTTATCCTGCATTTTACAAATATTGCTGATTTTTTAAGTTCACGCATATGAAAGTAGAAAATCGATAAGAAACTGTTTCTCCATAAATTAAAATCATTTCGGTATGTTCGGCATTCGTATACGCTGCCATTGCGAACACATGCATCCACATCACACCAGGGCACTCATTGACGCATAACTGAGGTATACGTTTCTCTATTCTCTAAGTATTAGTTTTGCGATAACGAATTTTCAGTAGTGAAGTCAGTCGCTCCAGAATAAAACAACCAATACAGATCATTAATTCATAGTCCCAATATCTTGTGCACTTTACATAGCTGTAGTGCAGCAGATGTGTACGATATCTATTTTCCTCATAGTAAGTTGTAAGAGCATAGAAAACAAATTTTACATTGCGGTTGTGCAAGTAAACTGTATGTATACCCCTACCTGCAGATGCTATTCGATTCATCTCATTCATATTGCATGCGCGGATATCTGTCAGAGCAGTGTCGCTATTCTCTATATATATCCCAGAAATCCTCTGTGGATTTCGCTAAATCTCGTAGATATTTGAGCGTTTATATTCGAAAAATGCTGAAAAATATAGACAGTGAAGTCAGCGGGCTGTTGAAGGTATCTCGCATAATGCCACCTTCATCGATCAATATTCTTAAAAATTCATGTAAGTGTGAAAGAACAAGAGTTTAACAGAGTAAATTATTTATATGTGTGTGCTATGTGTTGTTCAATAGATATTTAATTCTGATATATATTAAGCAATCTGTATAAAAAACTGACACGCATTTTCATTAAGTTCTGCTCTCCTCATCGCAATGTAACATCTACATATTATCTATGGGTAAAACCTGACCCAGTATATATATTTTTGTTAAAATGTACATATTTATTACTAAATTGCTTTACTAGAGGTATGTCGTATAAAACACAAACCTTAGATTGCTTATTTTATTGAAAAAACGTGTAACGAATACAAAAATACAAATTTACAATTTTGTTAGTCATTCTAAGCATTTTTTTGTAGAAAGTATCCACATGATCTGAACAGACAAAACTATTACATGCTTGATATTTCGTATTAGATTTTCTGTCTCTTTGCCATCCACAATCTTTACATCGTCCACGTTTGCTACTAGTTTTTTGATCCCCACTTGTTCCCCCTACGGCATGAATTTTTGTTTTTATTTTTCCAGGAATATTAATACTCCATCGAGCATTCCGATAGTTTTCAATCAAATTATATACTAGCTGTTTTAGAAAAAGTCGCCTTTTATGTAGCTTACCTGCATTGTGGTGTGGATTTATATGCATATCCACTACATACGAGTTAATTGCTGCTAAGTCCAACAACTTATAGAACAAATAAACAGGTCACCTACTTCTGCCCCTCTTGCATGTGTAAGCTGAAACCAATTTGTCAGAAGTATCTACACCTCGTTTTCTTCTGTTATAATCAATGATTATACTTGATTTTTTATGTTCCTCTGGAGAAATTTTGGCATCGAAATGCATTGACGATAGAAGTAAAACAGATTTGTTTTCCTTAGGGATGTATGATACTAAAGCCATATTCCGTTGAAATCCAAAAGTGGAGGAAAAAACTTCTTTGCTTCTACTAGGGTGGAATTGGGCAGGAATAAAAGTTTTATTTTGGCGTACCTAATGTGCCTATTAGCGTAAACTTACGTCACAGTAACTCAGTTCGTAGATGGTAGTCAGTAAAAAATTATCTGTAATCATATTTAGACCAAGTCTGCGCACGATTAGGATAGACATAAGAGAGTAGGTACTCATAAGCCAAGTAGCGTGTTTATTATTTCCTCTATGTTTATTATTACATATTTTAAAAACAGCAATGATGTGAATTTGTGTATTCACATACACTTCAGGATAATATGAAACCATGGAGTCCTAGAAATTATATTCTAACGTATGGGTAATAACGTACCCATATATTCTAGAAAGGTTAATACAGCTACTTTCTATTTGTGAATTTCTGGAGCATGATTGAATGTTTATTAGCAACATGTTCAGCAACTAGCATTGCGAAAAACACGCGCAAGAGATGAACGTGATTTGTTTAGACATGGTATTGACAGGTACTTGTATAACGCAGCCGCAAAAGTGAGGTTATGTGCGCTCTGAACATACTGAAGATAAAAATATCATGTTCCACAGGGGAAAAGGGATTACTGATCATGATCACAAATCTTATTGTAGTGGAGATGAATCATAACAATAGAACATGATTCCTCACAACCTGTTGTGTTTACTGATCAGTGTTAAAAAGAAAGTATCTTAATATATCAGAATTAAATATCTGCCGGGATTGAACGGCCAAACAGTTGATTTATGCATTGTATATTATATGTGTGTGCAACACGGCAATCTTTTTGTTCTGTAATAGATTACATGTGTTACAAAACAATGATAGACATAAATCTTCAATCTAGAGGTATGAAATATGTATGTTTCAAACATTATGTGTTTAATTATCATAATTTTAATTTTTTCAATAATTTTATTTGCATCTTCCGTCTTTGTCAATATATAGGGCTAATAAATTGCTTTCTGTCTGTCTTGAATTTTCTTACTGCGTTCGAAACAATATTCTTCCAAGTGCCTGTAGAATTTTAGATTGGTAATGCTAATTCGATGCTAATCATTAGTTTTTATTAATATGGACGGGATATATAGATATACATATGTACATAGATCTTCGCAAGTCAGGCTAATAATATTCTTCATGTTCATTTAATTGCAATGGCTACATATTATAGATAAATATTATTCTCTTCGTCTTCAACTTTCATTGTGTTACGAATATTTTCTCTAGACAAAGTTGGAATACGCATATCTGGTTTAAATTTAATTTCATATATGTACGTTGTTTCTATCATCATTTTAAATTTAGTCTTTTTTTGTGTTTCGCTATCTTTTGATATACGCTGATGGTTCTTTTCTTTCCGCTGGAATAACTTGTTTTGACAACCTTTCCGTAAAAGTACCGTTTTCCGGTAAGAAACAAAACAATAAATGATATTTTCGCTCACCATATAGTCTTTATACTTCTTCGGTTAAACTGAAATTATTTCAGAATTGTTGAATTCATTTAACTTTACATGTAGGTACTGTAAACAAATGTCTTAATAGCATTCGGAAGTAGTTTCTGTGGTAACATTGGTGAAATTAAACTACTGGTTGGAAGGATACGAAATAGGTATCGCAAACCTATACAATCCAGGAAAAAATAATAAAAAAAGATATTTGCTTTTCCTTTTATTAGCTAGCGCACAATAAAGGAACAAGGAAGAAAATAAAGCTACCACCGGCGACCCATAAACTTTTCTGTTTTTCAATTAGTTGGCTTCGACCGTATCGATTTTAAGCTAGAAAATATTGGAACACGTTTAAGTAATTTCTTGTGTAAATACAAATTGTGCTTTAGCATGTTAAAAAGGAGCTTGATGTAATCTTTATGTCCACGACACTTTTTTATTTCTTTAAAAGCTTATCGATCGAACTACATTAATGTTAGAGGTAAGTTGAAGGACAGTTCTAATGTATGGTACTTAGTTTCAGGAATTTATTAAGTTTCCATTTGCGGTTTGAATATATGTATACGAGTAGAATGTTTGGTTTTATGTCTGGAGTAATCTCAACAACTTTATCGTCTGGTATAAGTATGAATCAATGTAAATAAGTTTTTACATGCAATGACAATTCGAAATAGTTAGAAGACAAATATTACCTGAAGGTTAGGATTGTATGTATATGGATGCACATTAAATGAAGATTGACATCATAATAACGCATTCTGTATACTAATCTGTGTTTATTCAAATTAGGACTTAGAACTTTAACATGTTAGCATGATTTGCAAACTTCTCTCAAGGCAATACTTTTAGTTAACATTATCAAACTTTCAAACAATTTATTTCTGCCTTCACTAATGGTTTAGTGACATATGAACTAGTCTATCCTTACAAAATGTTGGTATCTAGTTTTCTTTTAGACTTGTGCTTTAAATCTTTTACGCGGCTTTTCTCAGTTTAAAAAATATCGATCTATACATTCCTTAATGAGTTTAGCTCCATTTTTACATTTACATTAGCTGTATTTATAAAACATATTTCAAAATGTACTCTTACAAAGTCAGATTCCAGATTTTGTATTAAAATTTGCTTAAACAGTATACAGTTTTGAGTACATCCCTTGACTTTCATTCACGTTTGCGTATCCTCATAATAGAAAAATATCCTTGTTATACGTTTATAAAATAATATTAGACGGCTAAATAATGGCGTTTGTAGTCAATGTATGCATTTGAATGAGTTTATTCTCGATTTTCAAGTGAATCAACAATCTATCTGCAGAATTTTTATAATTGACAGATAAAATTTGTAAAGTTGCTTATCGTTATTTGTTATTTTCATATAATTCCTATTTTCATAAAACTATGCAGACATAGCCATCATTATTTTTCCGTGAACATAGTTTTGCATAATGTCACACTCTATGATAATACAATACTTTACTGAATCAATATTTAGAAGAAAGATGATTTGAATTGCAACATCTATAACAGTTTTCTATTTGACGTATTGGGTTTAGCGGGTTTCTTATGTTTATATATCTTAAATTTTTCCTTTTTTTTCCTTTCTGTCTATTGTTAACTCGAAACTTAATCTGTTGTAACCATTTTATATTTTCTGTCATCTATATTTTTAAACTGACTCGCGTTTGGTCCTGCTTGTTTGCCAGCTAATCTTTTCTTAATGACACCGTCTAATCTGAGGTCAGGAGGTCTTAAGTAATAATTTTTTGTACATAATTTTTTAGACAATTCCTCATTTAATTTGTCCTCCCCTTTCAATCTATAATTTAAGGATAATTGTTTCAACGCTGTTAGAGAACTACCTAGTAAATTGCAATTTTTTTCCTAATTTCCTACTTGGAAAAATTATTCTGTCCGTACATTCAAGGTCTTTAAAAATTAAATCATTTGTAAGTAAGATACATATTTGCTAAAAGGATTGCTCCGTAGATAATAAATATGAAAATCAAAACTCGGGAAATTTTACGACGGAAATATACAACGTTAATATATTTGCAAAAATATTCATGGCGTATAACACAAAATTTGTCGAAGGTACAACCATAGAAGTCCTCCTTAGCTGTTTTATATCTCTAGTTTTAAAAATCGTAACATTTTTCAACAATTATCCGTGTGAATGTACCAATAATACGTTGCATTTTGTTCAAAAGCTTCACACTATAAAATCAGTGTCCTCAATACCCCTTTCTTTCTGTAGCCGTGAAATTAATTAACACGAACAACACTCCCTCATTCACATTATTACCGGGGCGGATGCTTAAACTTTAATTAAGATACGCCTTCGGAAACTAGAACCGGACTTTGACTTCAACTGCAGCTACAGCTATATAGCTAACCTAGCCTAACTTATCCTCGCACTGCCACCGCAACTAATACTATCCAATTTCCTCACGACTCGCCGCTTATCCTACCTTCCCTCTTCCTTCCTCGGGTTTTTTGTTATGTGTACAGTCGAAACACCTGGAAAGTTACGGTTTGGAACTGAATTTGTCGCGAACTTTGGGAAGTTATACGTAGAACACATATAATTGTGAGAAGCTTATCATGGTAAAAGTAAAAAACTGAGGCTAATCTGAATAACATTGTTGTATATTATTTAATATTTTGTATTTAAATTTATATTAAACATATAGTTCGAAGAGACATTCGATTTAGATATTTCATAGTAGTTCAATTGATTTAACGTAACTTTTGAGAGTGGTAAGTAATTAATTCTTAATTGCATCAGCTTTAAAATATTACAAATAATATAATCATGTAGTTTTTAAGAACTAACTGGCAAGGTTTACACATCTCTATTTTCCCCATTAAGTTGTATAGTTATTCCTTTTCTGTGAGTATCATTGTGTGTGTTCTTTTCTGTTGGATGATTTATTACTTTTTTGCGCTCTAGGTTAAGATAAGTTTGTTGTTATTGTTCTGATTGGAGCGATGTAACTACGATTTACAGCTTTCCTATATCGGCTGTTTCTAATTGTGGATTGCCATAAATAAGTTACGTATCTACATTTTATTTATTGAGTTGTAAGCGAAAGATTCCTTTAGAAAAATCTCTATTAATTATGACTTCTCCGTCCATGGTTACTACAGAGCTCCTCTTCTTATTTTGGACAAATCGTTGTCGCTGCAAATTAGGTCAGGAGAACTGTTGTACTAGTTCAAATATGTTTATGTTGTTTTATATGTTGTAGTGATATTCAACAAAAAAATATCTTAGTCGCTATTAACTAGTGGCACATAGGAATCCCGGCAATGCTATCTTTCTACCGTTGTCAACCTGCTGTGCGGATATCTGTATAGATTGAAGCCATTTTGCAATATTCTGCAACACTTCAAATAAACACAATAATTGAAATGCTTATAGGACCAGTATCTGTGCACACAATAATATAGTTTTTTTTATTCCGGAATGCTTTTGTAGTTTGCACAGTTTTCTCGAAATCTAAATTTGCTTAGAATCAGAGAAGCCACCGGAAAGAAATTTATAGGAATAATCTAAGACAAGTTTGCTCCATGAAATATGTTGCCTATAGAGTATTGCTTCAACATTTAACATTTCCGTTATGAATCAAATTACCATTGTATTTTAAAACTATCTGAAATACAGATAAATTCCGGTAACTCGAAACACCACAACTGTTAATGATGTTTGGCGTTTGGATCAGCTGTATTATGCAAGCCGACAGTCCTTGAAAGCATAAACTGTCTTAGAGAACGATGTTTGCTGGCGTAATATCGATTTCGTTCCCACTAACAAGTTAAAATGTAGAACCGAACTATTAATGGTCCCCAACCAGTTTTAAGTATTGGTCGCCTTCTAACAAGATAAACTATAGTAATTAAACTCTTCTCCAACAAACACTATGCATTTTGTATACTGTGCATAAATTTTCAAAATGTCAACAAGATTTTAAAATTCTTAGATGAAATGACACATTTTATACTGCTGTTCGGCAAAAAATACATGTCTATTTGAAAAAATCTATTAATGCCCTTTTATCTTCATGTAAGAAAATTAGAACTCTAGTAGCACTATATCTGGCGTACTAAATTTAACGGTACGTTTTTAGACATGTAGGTACTATATTTTTTATTCTTTCAAGCATGGATAAATAACATAGAAGTCAGTTAGTCTATACCTTTAGAGACTAACTAACCATACGGTAGTTCCGACGAAGATTTTGGTGAAATATTTACAGATTTACAGATATAGGTCAATAGTTTTAGTTTTCATAAAATATAAATCTCTGCGCATTTTGAAGTTATAAAATAAATATGCCTCCGAATCCAGTGTTTTATAAATTATTTGTTAGTTGCGATGTGACACTTTATTTGTACGCCAAAAATATACATATAGGAAGCTTTGTCTTGACTGCCACTTCATCCCCATTCCAAACTGTTAGGAATACAAATTTGAAATTTGGAATAGGTATTGATTCGGTTGTGTACACATCTTTTAAGAGTTTCCATTTAAGATTTGCTGACATTCTATATCTAAAAGGGTAAAGCGGCGGTGGACAAGTTTGCATGAGGATCTATATACTGTTATGGTCACAGTTAACTGGTATTAATACTTTCCATACAATTAATGAAACACATTTCAGCTTTTTTTTAAAATTAAATCTCTAAGTGGACAAATGAAAATAAATATAATAAAAATAATATTTCCGTCATCAGATTCACTAAACGCTGAGCTTGCACCCTCTATGACACAATAGGTTTGTTCCAACCATCGATCACAGTACGTTACATGTACTAGGTCGTAATCGTTTTCTACGCATGCGCTAACTATGTACTACTTGTGTACGTTACAAAAATTAATGAAGGGTTGGAACGAATTTGTGACGTCTGGTGACGCCATCTGTGATAGTTTTGTGCAGTCGTATACATTTATCAACAAAAGAGGAAGAGTAGGTACATTGCGCATGTCAGTACAAAAATTGTACAGTAGAATATAGCGTACACAGGTTAGGACGCTATATTCTACTGTACAATTATATTGGCAAACATAATTGCTGCATCTTACTTCAGCGATACATTAGGTTTCCTATCGAGCGGACGATCACGGGCAAGAAATTTCATGTATATCTATGCAGACTACGAATGAGATAGGCACACAATTTTTTTCGCATACTAGCATGCGCATTTCAGTTGAATTCATACGTCCTAGCGCTCACACATTTCTCAATAAAACGCATTCTTAGTGGTAACGGTCGTTTTGAAAATGGAATATTATACGCCGAAGCAGAAACTATTTATGGTAAAACAATTTTACTGTGGGAATTCTGCGGATAGTTAGGTGGTTATTAGTTAGATAGATCTCCCGCTCGATAGGAAATCTAATGCACCGCTGAACTAAGATACAGCAAGCTATTTTTGCCAATACAATCGTACAGTAGAATATAGCTCACACAAGTTAGGCATCGACCGCGTTCATACGGTATATCCCCCTACACCATTATGTCATCATATTTTTGTTTGTGACATACAAAAGTTATAAGGTAGGGTAAATTTAAGATATCTTGGACATCCGGTATTATTCGCATCCCTTTATACGTGATGACCTTATGACAGTTTTTCCCTCATTTTATTCTGAAGAAGCCATTTATGTATATACATTAGTGGAGAATCCTCGGGTTAGTAGGTTGTTTTGTATGCTATTTATTTCTGCTTTATTTTGTATTTAGTTAATTTTTTATTGTTTATAGTAATTCTCTATATTGAAATTTTTTCAGAGTAATGTCCAAATACGCAGCTATGTCATGAAAACCAGAGAAAATAAGATTTACATTGCACTTTGGGTTAGTTTTATATTTAAATATATATATGAACTACGTGTACGCCATTGTAAAGGAAAAAAGAAGATACTATTTTTGCCTTTGAATCAGACTCTCTCTGCAAATGTTGTAATTTCACTATTCTCGGGCTTTCTTGTTTTAATATAAGTGTCGATTATATTACATACAAATTGGAAACTTTTAATCTGTTTTGAATATACGTATCTACGAAACGGTTTCCATTTGTTTTCAGGTAGAGGATTCGGATTGCCTCATCAGCTACGCGCCGGTGGAACATCGACACGGCCTGTCGTCCTCGATCCTAGGCCTTAAGTTCGTACTGAGAGCGGACCACTTCAATGAAGGACTCATGAAGGTAAAGTGCGTCGCGTACATTTTACCTGTCTTGTGGCAGGGTGAACGAGAACGTGCGGTGCAGAGTTTACCGGTGAGAGAGATGCGAGAAGCCCTTTTGCTAGGTGAGTGGTTTGCTATTTCGATATGTCACCCTACAACGTAGAACTAAGCCTTTACCTTCGAGCTCGACAGTATAGTACCACTACTAGAACCGTTGCCCCTGTATTTCTCCTAATTAGGGAAGTGCTCGGATTAAAGGTGAAAATACACCGGAATGCGGCACTGTCAGTGTCGGTATCTATATTAATTTAGATTTGCTAAAATAATGAGGTTAAGACGGAGAAACTTGGTTATACTTCTGTGCAAATTCAATCTATTACATCGCTTTGTTGTATTAAGGACGATATTCATCTGAAAATTATTTAATTAAGTTGGGTACATATCTCAACCAGATTTTGTCAGAATGTATCTACGCTGAATAAGCATTTCGTAGCGGTAATTTAGGAGAGTGAAAAGTTACGTAGATATAACATTTTCATAATTATGCGATTGAAACTATCGCTTTTACGATGTGACGTATTGGTTGTTTAAAATATGCCGAAAAGGAAAATATTTAAGTTAACAGCAATTCACATATGTATACATCATTTTACAAGGGGAACAACAGGGTTGTCCGACACGGATCTCTACTATGGATGGGTCTCTACTATGTTATAGAGGGACCACCACTGAGTGTCGAGGGACACTATCCTAACGCGTCCCAGAGAAAAATCAGCGTTGTTGTGCGCTTTTTTCTTATGCCGTTAAGGTTGATCTCCGTATAAGCAAGCAAGCGTAGCTCTGTAGACTGGATCTACACCTATTAGAGTGCTCGCGTTGACTTGCTGCCGATGGATTTTTTTCAATCATATTGTGCACAATATTAAGATTTGTATGTCATACAAATTATTTAAAAATGATATTTTTACCGTGGTAATTTTATTAATAAATAAATTCGAAGCAAATCTGCGGTATGACATGTAATTTGAATTTCACAAACAAATAGTATAATGAAATTAGTTCATTCCATTCTTCACTCGCTACATACTTCAGAACACGATAAAATCGACGAGCACCAGGCTCATTTCACAAACGACAGCTTTGCAGGCGTACCGTCATGAGTTACACGGGAAAGCACATTTCGTTAACTTTCAAGAAAGGTGTTCTTTCCTTTACTAATAATTTTGACGCGCATTTGGCACGAAGGCAAGTGCGAAAAATATCATTTATGAATAATTTGCATTAAATGTAATTGTTAATATTGTGCACAATAAGAGAAAAAAAAATCACCAGAAGGAATTAAACGCCAGTCACCAGGGTGGCAGGCGTAGATCCAGTCCAAAACGCTACGCACGCTTTCCTATACGGAAACCAAAATTAACGGTATAAAACGAATGCGCACAACAACGTTGTTTCTTCTCAGAAACTAGAGCGCGTTAGGATGAAAGCTCCTACATGGATACTTAGGAAAGGTTCCTCTGTAAAACATACTATAGTTGAGAGTCATCAAGATGCGTATCGGACAACCCTGATGTTCCCCTTGTTAGTCAAGCGGTGTGGTTCACTGCATGCCTAAAAATAATGTATAACGTGGCTGAAGTGCGTATTGATTATTCGGTTAATACTGTTCGTTGCAGTTGTATATGTGCAACATATTATATAATACCTAATCAAATTAGCCAAATACATTTCTTGTTAAATTTTGTGATTGTGGAGCAGTGCAGATGTATTTCTGTGGTAGCTTGAGTTATTGATACAAGTGATATTATTGATACAAGTGGTGAATCTATCCTCTTAATAAACCATAACCACATTTGCCTCACAATCCTGCAATATCTAAATGCATTCGTGGATTATGGATTTTTAATTTTAAATTACGTTTCGCGTATTCTCTGCACGACAACTCTTCAAGATAAGTTTCGTTTACATAAGCTATTCTACGTTACTTCTATCGTTAGTTTTTATACCTTTTAGGCGAATCGCTGCTGACAAAATCGCCTCATTTACTTGCTGCAGCAAGCTACAAACAAGTTTTTATTCTAATCAATGCACAATTTGTTTGAAAAGTAGGTAGTATTTTTGCTTAAGTGGGAACATTCTTCAATCAAATATTTAAAAGTGTTTTTAAAAGTGCTAACTAGGAACTTACTGGGTTCCTAGTAAATAGATTTGTTAGGATGTATCTAGGAGAAAACCCAGATTTTATGCAAGGAAACCAAAAAGTTACGTAGGAGCCACTGTAGAGCCGTCCTTTACACAGGAAGAACAGAAATTTAAGAAAATTAATCTATTCAAATGCTTAATCAGGTTTCTCTGGTAAAATTTCACAATCACCACTTTGACATAATTTGCCCATTCCTTAGCTTAAAACATACGCGTGTCTAACGCAAAAATAGTTTCTAAGTTACTCGGAAGCAACATGAATATCATGAAGTGCAAAGTATTTTTGAGTAGATACTCGTTTAAACAAATTTTCTTAAACTGTGTTGCTTCTTTAGTGCGTTAATGCTTAAAACTAACTAATTTTAGTTACGGTTTTATTTTGAATGGACCATTGTGCATATTTGATTTGATTTGATTTGATTTGAGCACTGGGTACGGATCAGGTTTCACGTCATCCCCTTAACACCGCGGCCTAAGGCCTATTGTATTATTCCGTACCTAGTGAATTTCTTTACAAAAACAGGTCTGTCCCCTTTACTAGGTTTAATAGCCTGTATGGTAAATCTCTTTCCGGTAGACCTGTTGGTTGGTTAGTTCCAGAAGCGACTGTCTCCGTTGTACCAATGCAGCGCATTCAAATACAATGTGGTAGGCTGTTTCCTCCTCCTCATTGCATAATCTGCAGATAGGTTCATCTTTAAAGATTCCGATTGTATGCAGATATTCCCTTAGGCAGCCGTGTCCAGTTAACAAGCTCGTCACTGTTCTAAGCTGTACTCGGTTAAGAGCCAGCACATCCGCTGCTAACTGCTGGGATGGCTGCCTCATCATCCGTTTGCTGTGTAACTGCCTTTCAACGTTGTTCCAGTGTACCTGGTGTGCTTTTGTAATCCACTCAGTTACTGCACCACGTATTGCAGTCTTAGGTATCGCCAGACCCGGTTCCGGTCCAGTGAATTGAGTTGCAGAGCCTCTTCTTGCAAGCTTGTTTGCGACTTCATTGCCTGGTACGCCCTTATGCCCCGGCACCCACACCAAAGTAACTTTGTTGTGTTTTGCCAGAGTTTTTAGGTTTTCCAGGCAGTCCCAAGCTAGCTTTGAGGTTATCTGATAGGCTGCTAGAGTTTTTAGGGCCGCCTGGCTGTCCGATAGGATGTGTATCAGCTGACCCTTTGGCTCTCTATCTAATGCCCTGCGGGCACATATCTCTATTGCTAGTATTTCCGTTTGTTGCACGGTGGTATATTGCCCTAGTATCACGTATTCTTCATGATTTAGGGTTTCCCCATATATACCTGCCCCAGAACCTGTCGTTCTCTTTGGCCCGTCTGCGTACCAGATCTGGGTTCGGATTCCAGGTTTCTGTTTTTCACTCCACTCCTCCCAATCTAGGACAACCTTGAATGGTTTATCAAAGGAGAGTTTGGAAATCATTGCATCGCAGCCCATTTCAAAAATAGGGTTTGTTATCTCAGCGGTTATTCTGGCATGCCCTGAAGTATTCTGGGTTCTCCAGTTTCCGCCACATTTCAGTCTATGTGCCCCTATTCTTGCCTCCCCCCTTATGTAGATGTCCAAGGGGGGCAGGTTTAGCATGGTCTCCATAGCAGCTGTTGGCGTGCTTTTTGCAGCACCAGTGATACACAGGCAAGCTAACCTCTGAACCTTTGCGAGTTTTGTAATCGCTTGCTTCTGTGTAACTTTAGTCCACCAAATAAGGCAACCATAGGTTAGCATGGGTCTTACCACTGCAGTGTACAGCCAGTGCATCATGCGTGGTTTTAATCCCCATGTCCTTCCAATTGTCCTTCTGGTGGTCATTAGTGCTCGTTTGCACTTGTCTATCATCTGTTCAAGATATTGATTCCATGTTAACTTCGAGTCAAGGACCAATCCTAAAAACTTTGTTTCCTGACTGAATTGTACTGGTTCGTTATGAAGTGTCGGTGGTTTTAGGCCATCCAACTTTCTTCTTTTCGTAAAGGGCACCAGTGTTGCTTTAGCAGGGTTAACTCTTAGGTTTTCCTGCCTACACCACCCTTCTGTTCTTTTCAGAGCTCTTTGCATAAGTTCTGAAATTGTACTCGCATTTTTCCCCACTATGAGTATTGCAATATCATCTGCATACCCCTGGGTATAGTAGCCCTCATCGTTTAAGGTAACTAGCAGTTCGTCAATTACAAGGTCCCATAGTAAGGGTGACAGGACTCCTCCCTGGGGGCATCCTTTGCGTACCGACACCTGCATTGTTTCACCTGCTAACGATGTTTCAATGAGTCGTCCTTCCAGCATGGCCTTGATCCACGTACAGATAGTGTCTTCCACACCACGATTGCTGGCGGCTTTTATCATTGATTTAAAGGAAGTATTATCAAATGCTCCCTCTATGTCCAGGAATGCTACCAGAGCAATCTCCTGATTGTTGATAGCTGCTTCTACTCGCGTTACAAGTTGGTGTAGGGCACTATCACATGATTTTCCTGACTGGTAAGCATGTTGATTAGGGTGTAATGGCCTCTGTAGTAGTGAGGTTTCCCTAATATGTTTTTCCAGCAGTTTTTCCATCGTTTTTAGTATAAATGAGGATAGGGTTATGGGTCGGAATGCCTTAGCCTCAGCATACGAGGGTCTTCCCGGTTTTGGTATAAAGGCAACCTTTGCCCTATTCCACATTTTCGGTATATATCCTAGAGCTAGACTGGCTCTGTATATCCTACATAGCAATGGTGCTATGTATTCCTCTCCTTGTTGCAAAACTACTGGGAGTATTCCATCCGAACCAGGTGATTTGTAGGGTTTGAAAGAATTGATAGCCCATACTACCCTGTCGTATGTTATTACCCTCCTAGCCAGTTCCCAGCAGCCTCTGTTCGCCCTCTGTGGGTGATTTTGAGGTTTTTGCTGGTTATCCGTATTTTCAGGGTTGGTTTCTTCTGAGTCTGGAAAGTGCCTCTGAAGTAGAACTTCGAGGGTTTCTTTTCCAGTGTTTGTAAAATCTCCCGTGGGTTTTTGTATAGTCCCCAGGGGGTTAATTGGATCTTTTGCCAGAAGTTTATGGAGTCTTGCTGCCTCAGATGTACTTTCTACATCCTCACAGAACTTCCTCCACGATTCCTTCTTAGCCTTTTTTAAAAGTTGGTTGTATTCAGTGAGGGTTTTCCTATAGTTTTCCCACTCACCTGTCTTTTTCGCTCTGTTGAACAGTTTGCGAGTTTTCTGTCTTAACTGTGAGAGATCTTCGGTCCACCAGTTTATGGCCTTGGAACCGCCTCTTCTCACTTGAGGACAGCAAATATGATATGAGTTTAGTATAGCCTCTTGAAGTTGTTCTGAGGCTAGCTCAATATCATATGGGTTTCTAATTTCTGGTTTGACCTGTTTGATGTTAATTCCCAGTTCCTGTCTGTACTTGTGCCAGCAGGTTCCTCGCGGATTTCTGTACATCTCCACTGTTTTATCAATAGATTTGATTCCCATGAAGAT
>SMLS01028714.1:0-15671 GCA_004785975.1 Popillia japonica | reverse complement strand
AAACATGAAATTCAAGCTGGAATTACGAAAATCATCTTTAAAAAATATCAAGCAGTACATTTGGAAATTTACGAAGTGGTAGGCCTGGGTGAAACGGAGAAACAAAAATGAGGGGACAGAGGTTTTGACGACTGACAACAGTCACGAGAATCTATTTTGAACTAAAATACAACGTTTGAAAACAAGAAAAAGTTTATAAGTGCCCATTAGACCTTCAAGCATCAAAATTAAAACTAGTGAAGAGTGAAGAAAACCCGAAAAAAGAAAAATAAGATTGGAAACGACAGGGAGGAGTTTGCAACGCGCACAAGAGGATATTGGATACGAAAAACACACACACACACATTTAATTACATTGGGAAATTACAGGTAAGGGTTGAGGGTGGGTTAGTTAGATAACCATTGTAAAAAAAAATTAATCACATTATAATCTGGTTCTTCTTAAACTGTTCATATTTTTTTATTTTGCGTCATTAGTAACACACAACAATATATATATAACTTAGAATTGAAAATCAATAGCTAGATAAGCCTCCCTGAAAACGCGGTTATGTATGCAATGCCAAGTAGTCCGGTGCACTATGTGCATTTTAATTTGTTTTGTTGTTTTTGGAAGATTACTGTATGGATATTTATTGTTACTACAGTCAGTTATTCTGTATACCTTTGTGTACATGTAAATGTTTCCACTCGAATATGGAACATATTGCACATTCTGTGTATTTCTTATTTCTTTTACACAACTATTACTACGTTTATGCTTCCTGGATGCGCATTAGAAAATGCGAATTAATAACTACGGATCGAAAACTTAATCTGTTTATGCTTTTCTCGTAATGCGCAATATAAATGATACGCATCGAAATATTTCGAATTAGCCGGGGTTTACAAGGGTTATTGCCAATCGTTTAAGTTTGTAACACAAATTCTATGATGTAACCATAACCTAAATTATTGTACTGTTGTATGTTGTTGTATGTCGTAGTACACATATTGCATATACAGTTGTCAGATATGTAATATGCCAACACAACACAACCTATTTTACACATGTGATCAGTGGCGGCTTGTCCATAGGGTCATTTGGTCAATGACCTCCCAAAAATTTTGACAATATATAAAGAAATATTAATTATTACGTGTTTTATTAAAATAGGTAATTTCCTCGCAAAAGTCGCAAATATACTTAACTAATTTATCGGCCGTTCCTCGTATTCCAATCTCCTGAACATTGGGCTGGCGGTGCGAATTGACCTCGTCGTATTAAAGCTACGCGGAAATATCCGAAGAACTCCCAGCGCCCGAACCGACCCGAACGTACGAAGTATATAATCTAGTTTGGGTCATAAGCCCACTAATATATTGAATTTGTCAAAATTTGCCATACACCAAGTAAAGTAAGGACGTAAAATTCCTTCAGCATAATCCAATTCGGATTAATCTTACCTCGTGCAAGGCATGGATTAATTGATAATGCCCAGTCACCAAGAACATAGAACAGAATTTCATCAAGAGTGGGTATTTTTTACCATTAAGTAATCTTTAAAAGCGAGGATTAGACAACAACTGAATCCATTTACCTTCAAAATTCATAGCTAAATACATCTACGTGATTCAATGAAGTGGAATTACTCATGCACCTCTTTGAAAGACTACATGGAAACAACTTTAAAATCACTTGAATTCATTTTTAGCTGTCACTAATATATTTTATTTAAAGTATCCTGCAAACTGAGAGATCGTTTCAAAGGGCAATAGTGTATTTTACTCATTGTTAGAAAAACTATAGTCAATAGAGATAAAATCATTGTTAATCAGTTCTTCCTTCTCTCTATTTATCGATCTAGCTCAGCGAAATTTCGCTATGCAACGGTTTGCACTGCAAAGCAGGTCAAAAAATGTATGCAACGGAAACAAAATTATGCAAACATTAAGAAATTCAAAAGCTGGTGCCGCTACAATGTCAGATGATTGTGAATGAGTAATTTTTACGCAAAAATCAAAGCAATTCTACTGTATGATGTGTTAGATCTAACACAAGCACAATATCGAATGTAGCAGTGAAGCTGCTACCTACTTGTCGTACAACTTTTTATATGTATTCGATAGAAAAGGGAAGATAGATGTGTTCTCTGATCTTGTGCAAACTCAACAGAACAATGTTTGGTGAAGATTCTTGTGCATGACTACAAGAACTGTACTGTTACTGACACGATAATATCGCTATTGTAAAGTAAGCTTACTTTATGGGAAATTAAATCTTTACTGTTGTTCTCACCTTTTGCTCTCCCAAAAAATAAATTATTTGGCAAAAAATATTTTGACGAACAAAGATTAGGGAAACTCACATCTTAAATAAAATGGCTTTCATATGTATTTCACAAAGTAGCATTTCTACTGCTAGAAACGGATAAATATTTTTATTGAAAATTTAAAATATTATATATGTACACTGCAAGAGAAGAACGAACTAACGCCAATAACAGATAAAAATTTCCTAAGTGTGTTATTACTAATGCGCGGCAAACTGTGTAAACAATCGAATCGCCGCAATTGTCTCACTTCCGCAATTCTCTAGTGTAAGTCAATATCCACTAACGCAGGATTGTAGAAGGAGATAGATATGTAGAGACATCCGTAAGAGAAAGATAATAGCAGTTCATTTCCAAACTTATAGCTACTACATACGTGCATATCGAATATTATATTAATTTCGTCGGTAACATGTAGTGTACTGTCTATAGTTTCCATGTTAATTTTCCGGATCTACATATAAGAGAATTTACCACAATTTTCTTAATTGGCAAACAGAGTGCGCGAGTATATAAGTTTTGAGTGCATATATTCGCTCAGCTTGAAAAGCAAACTCCAGCCCAAAATTCTATTTGGTCAAACCTCATGTTGTATTAGCTTTGAGTAACCTCTTGGTTCGCGGAATATCAATGTATGTTTGATAGGCAAATTTATTTAAAGTAGAGGAGTTTATAATCTTCTATAGATCGTCTCAACCTCCGTACCGAAAAGATTTCGCACGTATATATAATTATTTATTTAAGAATCAGTAATTATTAATGTTATTTATATTTTGAAATGCTTAATTTTTCAACGTTATCTTGCAAATTGTCTTCTATAGGTGCAGTTGTACAACCCACTATCCGCTGTAATACCTTGCTGTAATACCTTGCTGTAATACCTTGCATTCTGTGTCTCTAAGAGTTAGCCTTACCAACATAAAGAGTTTTTCCTTTATTTCCAAATTTACCATTGAAGCATATAATTTGTCCCTTTTTACTTTATCGCTTAAAATCAATAAGCACCATATAGAAAGGTAAGCGCTCATCTATACTATTATCGATGATTTGCTTCTACATAGACACTTAATCCATGACTGATCTATTTTCTCGAAAAGCAACCGTAACCTTCTTTCATTTTGATTTCATTTAATCTATTCTTAATTGTGACGGCCATTATTTTATATACACGCCTATTGCAGTACCTACCTCATAGACATATTAATGATTCTTTCCATTTACATGGCATTTTCTCCTCTCTCCACACTGTTTATTATCCTACGAGTATATAAGCTATTTTCTAATTCTGGTTCTTATACTTTCAAAATTTCCGCTGTTATACCATTTTACAGTATAACCAATTTATAGATATTTAATGGATACAATAAGAGTCAGATAACAAGAAATAATGTGTCGAAGTTACATGAATAAAAATTCTATAATTATTTATTTAAATATTAGTAAATTTATTCATATTTATTCAGTAAAATGATGCAACTATAATATCAAGTACATATGATCTCTCCGACTGCTAATAGCATAATTTGTAAAACTACGTCAATGATCGCTTACAGTATTACAACTTCTAAAGTGGTAATATTACGCTTTCGCTGCTCTAACAAGATATCGTGCGAAATTCTAGCAGTTCACATTCAGAGAAGCAATAATTCAGATTTATAGGTACTAATTATCACTAGCAATATGTAAGAGCGGTTCTTTTTGAACAAACGTATCGTTAGTGCACGTCTCACAAATAATATAAATAATAATACTCACTAGAAATACTACTAAGAAAATGATATATGGATAACTATGACTACACTTGCTGTTAATTATTAGTTCGTCAGAAAATTACTCCTTTGTAGGTATTATGCGAACAGTAGGTATATACCGTCATTCCTATAAATATATTTTAAACAAGCGCCAATTAACACACGCAATTTCAGTCTTTTAGGATAAATATTCTATGTACATATGTATAATGCGCTGTAAATTATACCGTATAAACGCAGACTATTGCCAAGTATAGGACTAACGTAAAGATAATAACAGACTACGTACAATAATTGGATAAGAAGACGGTAATAAGCTTGCACATTTGTACGGTAACCAATTATTTATTTATATTTACTAGTCTTGGCTTGAAACCTATATTATTAGAGAAACTGCAGATACTCTAAATTCGATTAAAGATCAATTTATTCCAGAACCTTTACAAATTGATTAGGTTTTCGTTAAGCAACTTCAAGATATTTTTTAAAATGTAACTTTATAATCAAAAAATCCTTATATTACTGTATTTTTTGTCAAGCTCTAACAGATTTGTTCCAGGACTAGGAAAATCGTGGCAAGAAACCTAGTCAAGAGCTTAATTTGATAAAATTCAGGCGTGATTATCTAATTAAATTATTATAAATAATACTAATTTTTTTTCTGTTCTAAAATTGACCGCGTTATTTTCTTTTTTAACCTTTAACTAGTGGCGCTGGTGTAAAAAGTACACCAAAAATACAAAACGTGTTGCAACTTGTTTTTACACCTTTCCCCACACTAGCCGCTTTATGTATCCTTGGTTTAACATATTTGTAACAGATGTCTATCAGTTTCTATGCAAGTGTCCATTAGGTAGCTAGCTTATTACACTTTTTGTCTGTGGTGTATAAAATACACCAAGGCAGTAATTATGTAAGTATCTATAGAATGTTTTATTTTTAAATTTTTTTATGGATTATAATGCTACAAAAGGGAGAGTAGATACAGTAGATAAAATGTGTAATACATACTCTATAAAACGAAGAAGTAGAAGGTGGCCTTTGGTAATATTTTTTCAATCACTGAATATAGCAAGAATCAATAGCCAAATTTTGTATAACGCAACAAATATTACTCCCTGCACAAAAACACAGACGAATTTTTCTGAAAAACTTAGCTATGTCTTTGATGAATGATGAATAATGATTTTATTATGATTTAGTTGTTTGGTGTTCAATTATATGTGTGGTGTATAAAATACACCGCGCCAGTAGTTATGGTAAAATAAAGGGCGCCAGTAGTTAAAGGTTAATGTATATCATTTCATATATTAATCTCTTTTTATAACTATTTTCTTTTTTTTTATCTTAACATTTTCAAAATCAAAGTTATATCGTAATTCTTTAGAATGCTTAGACAAAGCAGTTTCTGCGGTTATCTTATGCGTTACAGTGTATTGATGATTATAAAGTCGTTTTTTTAAGTATTCTCTAGTCTGACCTACGTAACATTTATTACAGTCTTTGCACTATAATTTATATCCGACATTACTTTGATTATCTTTTTCAATCTTAGTTTTTAAATTTGTAAATTACTGTCTGTTATTGTTTGGTGTAAATGTAATGTTTACGACTGATGTTTTTAATTTGTATTTAATTTTGCTACTTAAGTCGTTGATGTATGGAATTGTGTGATATATTTTACTATTTGTTTAGCGGCTGTGTTGTATATTTTATGTATTCGTTTTTTCTATTATTTTTTCGCTTAAGAGATAGTTATCTTTGGGATAACTATTTTGGTCTAAATTTAATCTAACTTGCTTGAATTCTTTTTCCTAAAATCAGGATGTGCTAATTTAATAGCCTGATCAACTAAACTATTAATTACGCTTTTTTTTTTAATTTATCGAAGTGTTTGAAAAGTAGTAGTAGTGTCTGTTGCTACTAGTGTTTTTTATGTACCAATTTGTGCTTGTGTTCGTCTTATTATGTATTATCTTAACATTTAAAGAATTGTTAGAATTTTGATTTTCTTTTTCAACAGTAAATTTTAATCTATAATGATAGGAATTAAATGTGTGTAGAACATGATCAATTTCACCTAACGGTATGCAGCATATGCAATCATCTACATACCGCTTGTAAAATTTAACATGACAATTAAGTTTATTTAATGAATCTTGCTCAAGATCCTCCATTTACTAAATTTGCTATTACAGCAGAAAATGAAGAACCCATTGCAGTTTCAAAATTTTTTTTGTATATTTCGTCGTTGTATTGAAAATATGTCG
Source organism: Popillia japonica (assembly GCA_004785975.1). Classification (NCBI taxonomy): domain Eukaryota; kingdom Metazoa; phylum Arthropoda; class Insecta; order Coleoptera; family Scarabaeidae; genus Popillia; species Popillia japonica. The sequence continues at coordinate 9,338 of SMLS01028714.1, read as the reverse complement.
AATTTAAGTAAAGTTTTGCAGTCGACATGAATTTATTTTTTGTAAATTTCTATAATTTTCTATTAAATTCCATTTTTTATCTATACTAGATACAGCTAAATCTAAAGGTACATTTGTGAATAATGATACCACATCTAAACTTATTAATTCGCAATTATGTGGTACAATTTTTCTATTTACAAATTTAACAAAAAAAGAAGTGGAAAAAAGTATCAGTAACATAAGTACATAAAGGTCATAAAAATCATATACTAAGAAGTATGTAGTATAATAAACTGGTGGATCAACACACAGTGTTATTGAGCACAGAGGTGTGATGTACATAGATAGATAGATAAATATATTCGCCCAGTAAACCATTACATGTATGTTATATGTCAATGAGGATTCAAACGGATTACACTGTAATATTACATAGTCATATAACATAAAGATGGATCGATACAAATTATATGTGCTTGTTGCTACATAACAAAGTTAAGCTTAATTCACATATGTAGGGTCGTGCACAGACCATGCATGGACCGTGTCGTGTTATTCTAAATCGCAAAAACGACTTTTCTATATAAGTTATACGAAAGCGACCGCTTCTCATTCACACTAATGGGACTGTGCACCGACTACACTACGATCGTGTCGTGTTCGATCACTCTGAGGAGCAACTTTTGATAACTCGGTACGGACACAGTCGATCCACTACACTATAGGTGTGAATTGCAACAAACCATCAAAGGTCGCCTTACAGTCGTCGTAGGACTGGCGCTAACGTGATCAGTTCAATACTTCGCCAATTTCGTATTATGATTTTGAATTTTTGGCTGAAGTATCCGCAACAAGTTGTAAAACTTTGGAGGTCTCATTCTAAAATATGTATAAAATTTCGCCAGATCATGTCTTAACTTGTAAAAGATCGTATGCAATTCGCCTTTTTTGTCCCACGCTCTCCATAACTTATAAACCCAATATTTCCCTTCTTTTTTTTTCACCCTCAAGCACCATATATCCTGCACAAGCAATAATTACGTGTTCCTCGCCAGAATCCATCTTGTGAAAGTTAAATTGACTGTGATACTAAGAGATGCCGTATTTTCGCAACACGACACGATCGGCGCACGGTCGATGCACAGCCCCACATATGTGAATTGCCACAGCCTCATCTTGACCCAATACGATCCGTGCACGGTCTACGCACGACCCTATATGTGTGAATTAAGCTTTAATGTATAGATATGTATATGTTCTGTAAATTTGCTCTGAAAGTGTAACATATGTATGTGATATATAACAATTTAAAATGTAAATGTCTTCTATTTTATGTTAAGCCTGTATGACACAGTTAAAAAAATTAATAGACACATTATATAGGTATTGATTAGATAGGTATTGATTAAGGGGCGAACATTAGAAAAAATCAAAGTCTAGTTCTTAGGACTGAAGAAGACCTTGAAAAGCACTTGCAACTACTCTGGAGCAGAAGAATTGCACTCACGCTCCTAATGCTGAAATTCTTGAAGGATCAACTCCGTTTCCTAATGTAGAAAATACTAGAGGATCAGCTCTATTTCCTGATGCAGAAAATACTAAAGGATCAACTCCGTTACCTGATGCAGAAAATTCTAAAGGAACTCTTGCCCTTGATGTTGATATGGCAAAATTGGAACATGTCTGTTGCAATTTGCGAAAAATAAACTTCAGGAGTCCACAAGTGTTATAGCTGTGTACAAGTAATATCAGGGTTGCGGAGCATCAGGTTTATGTATTCGGTGTGCAAAAAGAAACACGACCCCTTCTAATCAAGAAAAAGCTTTCGAAGGATTGAAAGAGGCAGAGAAAATGAAGTTTACGTCTAATAGAAAGTTTCTGTTCCTGCTCCAAGCCTTGACATGAGTAAAGGAGATGCGCGAAACTTAATTGGCGTAGTTTTGGAGACAACAAGTAATGGAATCGCATTCAAGTGTATAAAGATACACTTTTGAAGATTCAAGACGTCCCAAAGATTGAGTTCTCTCTGCGTCAGATTAAGATAATAATTAGCCAAAACTCTGTCTTTGGGGATCAAGGGTAGTTGAAATGTAACTGCAACAAGAAATGCCAAACAAATTTATGTAAAAGGGTGAAAGTGCTGTGCAACTCGAAATGTCACCATTCTGATTTGTGCTCAAACAAGTAGTGGTTTACGCAGTTTCCCATATAATCGGATGTATTATCATTTTTTGTATGTTCGTTTTTTTTCCATTTGCAAAGATAGAGTTGTATTGCAAAAATTCCAATTCCCTTATTAGTTAAGAAGCCAAAGGGTAGAGAGCTCATTGATAATGCTGATAGCAGTAAACAATGTTTCGAAATTTTCTGCGCACCCTTAATTTGCCTAATCCGTTTAGGCCAAGTCCAAAGTTAATTTACAATTTTCCAACTTTGCCTGAGCCTCATTTGGCACACCTAAGTTTGTCTAATTGCATACTATAGACAAACCTCGAAATTAAAAATTAGTTCGTACTTCGTCAAAAATGCTCGGACAATGTGCGAATTGCCTAGTCAATCAGTACCGGCATAACGTAGATTGCCAGTAACATTTATACGTATTTCATAATTTTTATATCATGTTCAACGCCATTGGAATAGAATATTTCTATCCTTTAGGTCACTAAAAAGTCTGTTGGATTAAAAATCAATTTATTCCAAAAACTATGTACAATGAATTGGATTTTCGTTGCAGCATTTTGTCAGTGGAAAAAATTGACATTAAAGTTAAATATAGATGCACCCGTCTCAGTGTATGTATGGGGTCGAGATTATACATATGATATTTGTGTGAATAACAACTCTTTTATTGATCGTTGCATTTAGTTCCAAATTGTCATTCATTCGGATTTGAAATCTAAAACGTTCATGCCTGTTATTAAATACTATTGACGTTTACGCTGATTTATACAATCTGTACAATTTTCAGTAGTATATTGATAATTAAGTTTATTATTGGCTGTAGGCGATTGTTTTTCTATATGTGCCATTACCTAGTGTATAATATCATTTTAAAATCGATTTGCACATTCAGAGTTGGGAACCGATCGTTAGCATTCTGCAATGATTTGTAAAAATATGCATACATATACATTTATAGAATAATTGGAGCACAGTACTACGACGGTTTCTGCTGAATAAAGCTATTAACTTATACTTGAACCACATTTTTCATATTATATATTAATGATACTTTCTGTGTGCATGTAAACTTTGCCAATATTGATTACTTGGCATATTCCCTGACTACTGCTGGCCATAAATAAAATTAATAATTTATCAACATTTTAATGGTATTAGAACAAGTAAAGTATGTAAACTAAACTTCGTAAGTTTTAAGACTAGATTATACATATTAAAGCGGCGAAGTTGCCAATTGTGAATCCCGAAAACCTGCGCTGAAATATTAGAGTAGTGACAGTCAAGTTTCATGTTACCAAGTACACCGTAACTATCCATCACAGTAAAGAGCATATAAAAAAAAGTGATGTGCCACAGTACGTCCTTTCGTAGATATCACACCCAATTTTAAAATGTACCTAACCTTATACTTAATAGGCTAACAAAGTATGAAAAATATTTTAGGTTTGTTTCCAATATCTGTTGATAAATACAGTTGAGTACAATAGCAACAAATGTGTGAGATGGTTTTGTTTCCATTATAATAGCTATTGAGAGGGACTCACATTAGACCTCTAATATAATTATGATACGTGCTTTCATTTTCTGAGAATTTCAAGGCAAAGAGATGGGTATTCGGTTTCTATTTGAGTCATCTCGTAGAGAATTTGTAGTAAGTTTTTCATTAAATCAGTTCTACGTTTGGTTAACGGCACTAGCGTCTATTAAAGCCCATTAAGAACATTAAACTGAAAAGCTACTAAACTAAAAACTATGCCTTCATAGAGTTTTAACAATCTGTTCTTATCATTAACTTACACATCATATTGTTGGACAGAGGTCGTTCAATACTTAAAAAAATGTGTCCAATTCTCTTTCTCCTGAATTCCACGTCACTTATCACTAGTAGAAGTATGATTGATATATGTATGTATGTATGTTAGTCCAAGCTATTAGCTGCTATACCATACAAAGTTGTGAAGAAATTTTGGTCTGCTACTGTATTCATATGAGTCAGTAACAGATATACATCGAAGAAGATATAGGTAAAATTTTCGCAAGATTTACTAACTAAGGACTAAGAATTACAACAATCATTTCTGCAACTCAGCAGTCAATAGTCAGCAATCAGTAAACCTAACAGCACTGGAAGTCATGATTCGTTTTCCATTTTAAGAGAATGGTATATTCAAGATTGACTGCTTCTGCGATATTTTTTTATATGTGGGTCATATGGTAAAAAAGGTGAAACTGTTCGTCAAACATGTCGTATAAGCAGCGTTTTCACCGCAAAACAACGATTTGGTAAGACAGTCCTCCTAGGCACTCGGCTGTAAAACATGCTGCTGTCGTTGGATTTTCTGCTCGATTTCAGGGTTGGATCGTCCAGGAAAATTTTAGATTTTACACCACAAAGTGGCTGTCGTGCAAGAACTTAATCCACGTAATTCTGTTGCTCGAGAAAATGCATGTGAAGCCCTTCTTGTAGTTACTGACGACGTGACGAGACTCACTGCCATCTTTCGGAATCTATAAACAAGCAGAACCTGCGCAATTGGAGCTCTCATAACCCAAGTCAACTTTATCAGGGTTCCCCTCATTCAGAACGTGTGCAACATCGCGAGTAACCTCTGACCGTTATGTCTACATGTTTGATGCGTTCTTCCTGTAAATACTCAATGAGACGGATATGGGAGATGTTTGGTTCTAGCAAAACGGTGTCAGAAAATGTACATCTCGCGTGCCAATTACTGTTTTACGGCAATACTTCCCAGACCACTTCATCTCCTTGTGACACTATATGTACTGGCCAGCACGGTCGCCTGAGTTAGCCCACTGCGATGATTTCCTATAAGGCTAACTGCAATCAATTGTCCATAATAATCGTCCTGGATTATCTTAAGCATAACATTCGTCAAGCTATTCCAACTTCAGAATTAGATTAAGGCAGTGTGTTGACAACAACGGACGCCAATTACCTGATGTCGTATTTAAATCTGCGTAAAAACAAATCTACATGTTTTAGTGATATTGTTTAAGGAGTTAAATCTGCATCTGGATTACTTTTGCTTTTATTGCATTTCAAAATAAACAAGTTGCTCTGCCCCACTCTGTATTTTCAAAATATTAAAACGTAATTTTTATCGTTTTATAGAGGAAACCAGTATCTCCTGGTTTTAGTTAATTTTGACCATAGTTAATTACTGCAAATGAAGCTTGTTGAACCAATAATCGCACTTAGCAATTTATTCAGCTTTACAATTTACAAAGTACTCAATAGATTTGGCGTGAACATATTGTATGTAAGTACATACATATATACTTCAGATACGTAGCACATGTATCCGCAAATGTGAATTTATTAGTGTGAAAATCGTAAATACATTCATATATGCATACCTATGTATACCGGTCGTTTTGAGTCATAGGATATTTAAAGCGGGGAGGAGGTGAAGGGAGCTACGTCTCCACCAATATTGTAGAGTACACCGTTCCTAGACTCCTACGCGTCCCCACTTCTTAGCGAATTTTCATACCCCTTACCTCTTCACGGCTTTATTTATCCTATTTCTCAAAACGACCGGTATGTATGTATGTATATGGATACTGCAAGTTTATTAGTGATTCGCCGTTCGTCAGTGTGTAGTATATTTTGTAAGTGTATAAACGATCCAAATGTATGTATGATGCGAGATGTTTACCTTGACTAGATTTATGTATATAATATGTCGCTATTTTAATAGTTGAGAAAACACCTGGTTTTGAATGGTGGTTATTAGGTAGCAGAGTCGGTAATTATTTAGCATTTAACATCTCTGATATGAATACACTGATATTAATTATTTTAATTGCATAAATGTAGATAATATATAGATTCTCCACGTAGTTTTACACTTGATACAATTTAAGTAAAGTGATAATGAATATTATAATAAACACAACCTTTACCCCAAATGTGAACATATGATATACTGAATATGATTTAATATTGTTAATATATTATTAGCACTATCGCATTATGAAATGTGTTTGAGAAGTGATAATGGGTAGTAAGATTTCGAAGTTAAATTTGTTCTAAATGATTTGTTGTTTCTTAAAAACTTCTTCCGTTAAAAATATGATTCAAATCACCTATGTACAATCAAACTCGTTATACCTTTACACAACATATAATATGCTGAATTATTATCCCAAATTAGAAGTTTTTTTTTCTTTAAATACTTTATTCATCGGATGGTTTGTTTACAAAAAATACATACATTCTACATTAAATATTACATAAACTCTTAACATAAACACTACAAAACTTCTTAAATTTACCAATGTTATTACCCGCCTGTTTAGCTCTATCTGGTAATTCGTTGTACAATTTCAATCCCTTATAAAACAAGCTATTCTGTGAGGAATTATTTAACGGTAACCTATAGTTATTTATAATTCTAGTATTATAAATATGAATATCTCTATTATATACAATAAACCTATTCATATATCCAGGAAGATTATTATTGACTACATTATGAATTAAAACTAAACTGTTCATATAAATTCTTTCTCTAATACTAAGCCACTGTAACATATCCAACATGAGTGTAACCCTTGTGTATCTACTACATCCCAAAATTATTCTCATAGCCCTATTTTGTAATTTTTGTAATTTATGCATATCACCTTCACCAATTAAAAGCAAAATTGAAGCACAATGTTCAAAGGGTGGAGTAATGATGAAGTCTTATACACAAGTACTCTAGTCCATGTGTTTAACTTAGTACTAATCCTACCAAAAAAAACTAATCTTCTTAGCTACTTTCTTCACTATATAATCTACATGACTCTTGAACGATAGAATATTGTCTATTACTACCCCTAAATACTTAGTTTCATTTACAAAATCTATAGGGATGTCATCAACAAAAATATTACAATTTATTACACTAGAAACCCTATTCCCTATTAACATAGCTTTAGTCTTTTGAAGTATTGAGCTTAAGCTTATTTATTTTCAACCATTCAGAAATATTTCCCAGTTCATAGTTCATTCTCCGAATAGCCCTCTCGATATCACTGTCATAAATACTCACGAGTGTATCATCCACAAAGAGGATGATATTACAATTCTGTGAAACAGTGCTCAAGTCGTTAATGTACAAAATAAACAATAGCGGACCCAAAATCCTACCATGAGGGACGCATAGGGAAACCTCTCCGACTTCTGATGTTCCGTCTTCGCATTTAGTTACTTGTGATCTTCCTGTTAGATAATCTTCTAACCATTTGAGTGCAACAAGAGTTTAGTTCTATTCTTGTTGCAATGGTAACAGCTTGTATCTTTACGCACCATATTTTTTACACAATGATGTACACGTTTGTAGACACGGAATTCACAATGAGCAGTTGTATGAATATCGTTATTTACCATAGTTGTCGTGGAATTGTACGGCAGACATATAGTATTCTTATTGCGAGATATTTAGATAGACCAAGTAGAGATAGCTTTAATTGCTTTTGCTGCAGATGCTGATTTCCGCGCGATTTCTTCAATATACTTCATGCTACTGGAATGAAAATGCCAGAATAATGCCAGTTTTCCTCTCAAAGCTGCACCAGAAGGAAAAGAGGGACAGTGGCCTTTCCTAAAGCAGTTAGCAGCCGTAATAAAACAAAACATTATTTTAGATGTTTTCGCTTTCTTGGTTTTGTGTTTTTTAACCAAAGTAATGTATCATATATCGTATTCACCATTTCAGTAAACTTTTTTTAGCTTTCTTAACAAAATTACAAAATTTTAGTTAGAATGTTCATTAGAAGAAAGAGAGAGCATACATTCAAAGTTCTCTTGATTTGGGATGAGTGTAGAAATGGTGAAACGTAGAAACCGAGATCCTAAAAGTGGTAAACAGATGGACACAGCGATATAGCAGGCAATGGAATTACAGACCAGCTAGCGAATAAAGATTTCCAAGTGAAATTTACTGGACTTGAGTGCCTGGTGCAATTAATGAGTCGACCGTAAAACAATACCAATTATTCTTTATTATTCTCTTATTATGTCCCTACACGTTTTTTTTTTATTTTTTGATCTAAGAATACTTTTATTACTCAAAAATGATTAAATTATGAAGTTGGTGTAAAAGGGTATTTTTAAAATTATATTATTACTAAATCTTCTTTCTTCGATATTTGAAGCTGCGAATAAGACGGCAAAAAGTGTTAAACAAAAATTACTCGAGTAAAGCTTAGTTTTAGAAGGCATATATTTTTTGGTAACATCTAGTAGGTGGATTTCAATGAAAAATCACTTAAAAATTTAAGATGGCGGGTACGCCCCCCAGCGGTCATCTTGAAAGTTTGAGAATACTTTCTACGGCTTTATTTTGACCAGTTTAGTAATAATTTCTTTTTATCGCAAGTCTCTACGACGAATAGTTTCCGAGATGCATTCTTATGGTATACACCGACTAGGCACGAAATCATAATTAATAATTACTTACAATTTGCGCTGTATCTTTTACATATCTGCTTCCACTTAGGCATAGAGTTCATCGATAGTTTTCCATAGACACGATATAACCTTGCAGGATTTACCGGAACAATCTGTATACATTGTGTATACTTAAAATTTATGTTTTTTATATTTCTTTGTTAGAATTTTGATTAACCACAAAAAATTTAATTACTTGAAAACAGATTAAGTAAAACAAATAAACATTAACTAAACTATAACAATGTAGAAAAGATACGTTGGTAATGACAATGACTTAAAAGCATTTTGATTTTTTTTTCGTGTTCTGGAAATCTAGCCTACGCTATAATTCATTCGCTTGGATATTTAAAAATGAGTCATACATTATGTATTCCAAGTGTTATTAAATACCTACGCAACAAATTTTATTTTACGAGTAAGTTCAATTTACTATTTATGTAGGTATTATAATTTATTTTAAATATTTTATCTGAAACTAGAACATATTGCTTTATACATTATATTACACACAAAACATCGTTAGATTCGTTAATAAAAAATCAATAGCGTTATACGGGGTCTGACAAAATGTATTACCCATTCTATTGCACTAATAATACGAAAAGAAATTGACCATCTTGAATAGAAATACATTAAAAAAAAAGCAGGCTTTGGAAATTCTGTTAGAATTGTGGACGGTCAAAAAGGAGCGTAAGTCTACACAACATCGTGT